>CAKAOH010023776.1:2972-25918 GCA_916701665.1 Sebastiscus tertius | reverse complement strand
CAAAAATTCAGAAGGTGTGACTAGAGATTCTGTTCTTGGAGATAATAAACAGAATTGGTGACCAGAGGGCAACCTTGCCATGACCACAACAAACAGGACTTATTGATAAGCTTTCACTGCCATTCGAGCTCTCAATCTAGCCCACTGCCCACTCTGAAATGGACAGAGGGCAGTCCCTACTCAGGAGTTTGGTTCCAGAAGCAGTACAGAGCATAAAGGTGAGCTCAACTATACCTAGCTAGAACTGCTCCATCTCATTAGCTCCAGCTCTCTGCCAGGGAGGTGCCATTCGACATGACAAGAAACTCCAAGGCCCACTGCCACCCATTTGGCAATGTACCAGACTCCTACACTGAACATCATAGGTGGTGGGCCCACAAGACATCCTAGTTTGGACGAGTTTTTTTTTTTTTTTTCTGATGTCTATGCTCCATAAAGGTGCATCAATTAGTCTGGCCACCTACCTCGGACCCATTTGCCTTGGGAGACCTCAACAAGAGCTGTTGCCCCTGACAACGCAGTTTCCAAGCCTCACCAGGGCACACAAACTCATCCACCACAATAGAGTACAGTAAAGAGTATTTCAGAAAAGTGCTTCAGACACCACTGGCCAGAGCGCTCTCAACCCTAAATAATACTAGAGTATCAGCTCGCAGGTTGAGGCTACATTTACTGAATTTTAGTGTTTGGTACAAATGAAGAAGAATAAAGTGTGAGGGGGGTATAAGATAGGATAAGAAGCAGAAGAATGGATTATAAAACTTTTAATGGCCATGCAACATAGGGAGTTAATACAGACTCTCACCATGGGATGTAATGTCATTATAAAATACAACTAGTTATGTCACAGACGGGGAGGGGTTGGAAGCGGTGGCAGAAAGAGGTCCGTGACCCAGTTTGGATCTCATCTCAAAAAGATTATAAGTGTGAGTAGCCCAAAAAAATGTTTTGAAACACATTTTCTGGTCTTGTGAATTTGACTGATTTCCGCCACTACACTTAAAATCCTACTTATTTTACAGCAAAGCTTCATAATAATTCAGAGACGGTTCGGTTTCTAATCTCCTCTAGACTCCTTTCATCTGTGTCACTGGGCGTTCCTCCTGAACCCTTGGAGAGGACATGACTGATGTGTGACATCGCTTCTGTTCCTCCTCCTCTTTCCCTCCACCCCTCCCTCCCTCCACCCCCTCAGTCCTTCCTTCGTCACGTCACGCAGCGTGTCCTGCGGGATCCGGGAAATGATTAAGGAAGACAGTTTCAAATACCTTTCAAGTCTCTCCCTGATGGCGCTGCAAAGTAGGTGGGCATGGAGAAGGTGGGAGTTGGCAAGAGGAGCATGCCATGCCGCCTGGTACAGACAGCAGAGAAGGTAAATATTTGTGTGTGTAGGTGTCTGTCTGTGCGTAGAGTGGAAGGAGTGAGTGTGTTCATGAGTCTGTATGTCAAGTGTGCATGTAGGTGGGAGGAATGACTGCTGGTATTTTAGTATTTTAGTTATTTTAGTAGATGTAACTGTGTGTCCATCAGTGTCTATTTGCACATGTACACTGTATGACTGTGTGTGAAGGTAAGGATAAGAAAGAAACACAACAGAGGCACAGAGAATCAGTGAAAGAACAAGTTTGGCCTTTCTGAGCTCCCGTAGAAAAAAAAAAAGATCATCTCCTTTACATCTGTAATATGCTTCACGTCGGAGTGACTTGTTCACGGTGACATACATAAAGGGTCCCACATTGTGACACGCTGCTCACCGTGGCATGACAGGGTGTGTAGCATGTGTGGATACGTATGTCTATGTACGGTATGTGCCTTCGTATGTGTGCGCACGGGTCTGTGTGAGGGAGAGATAATGAGATCTTGTTCAGCTGAGGCCCGGTCTTGATCCCCAGAAGCCCTGGACTCATTTCAGTGAGAAACCTCTGAACAGAGTGAATACGAGACTGAACACCTCTGGCAGAAGCGCAAACCCGGTCTCACGTAGAGGGATCCAAGCGGACTACGAGCCTGTTATGCACTTTAAGCCTATAGGATGATAGCCTTTGTTCTTCCTCTTTTTTTTATTCCCCAATTTCATTTTTTCAAGAATATAATAATCAGCTTTTACCCTTCATATCTGCTGCTTTCTAGAGTCTGCAGGGCTTATCTTTGTGTCTACGGAGAAACTGACTTTCCTGAGCTGCCCTTATTCTTTTTTTTTTTTAGCCTGTACAACAGAAAAAGGGTCACTGAAACTTGTGCGATGGCCCAAGTACTGGTCGTGAGGAGAGGTTGTTACTCTATATGACATGGCAACTAGTTGACATTAACTCAACTGACAAACTGTACATCATTTGAAAGCTCAAAAGTGTCATTATTCTGTGTAAATCACGTTAAAATCTCAATGCCACTGCAACAACAGAGTGCATTTAAACACAACAGTAACATTAAAAAGCATACATTGCTACCATGTTTGTGCCTCTGTAAATTTGGTTCGGTAAGACTTGGAATAATTCTGCGTTTTTAATAATAAACTACAAAAGTGTATAACCTTTCAGAAGAGACCATGACTGTAATCAAAAGGGTTCAAGAACGGCAATTACTTTGGATATGCAAACATAGTGTTATCAGCCTCAAAGCCCTGAAAGAGAGAGAAGCATCCAATCACTGTAAATTCATCACTGTGGTTAAACACTCTTAGATCAAACTGTCCAGTCATGTGCGTGTACTTCTCCACCAACATCAGGCAAGACGTAAATCTGTTGACGTAAACATCATTAACACCAGCATGCTTACACGCACACAAATAACTGAATGTCCAGATTAAGGCACTAGTTCAAAAAAGGTGTCTGATGGCATAGTTTGCAGTGACTTATGGTACGTGTCCACAGGGGCGTTTTTATCGCAATGGGACGCGCCGCTTTCCAGCATTAGATGCTTGGTGGGCGTGCCACTAGGCAGTGACACGATAGATGATTGATCAATAATGGGTGGCATTTGGAAACTTTCTCTTATTTCACGAAAATTGTTCACCGAAATGTTTTTCTGAAAACATTTGAGGTGAGAAATAAGCCACGCAGTTGCTAAATTTGTCTTTATTTTTGATCAACAACGTTTATTTTAAAACATTCTCGGGAGTTTCAAGAGGCGGTGAGTCGCGTCATGATGCTCCGTTTCTCGAATCGCGCTGCCACGCTACCAGAATGCATGAAGGGGAAGAATGGAAAGGACGGAGCCTGTGGACACGTACCATGATTCTAGTTCTTTCCGGACAACACTTGAACTTTACTTCAATTGTCACATATATAACAGGTATATTAATGAAATCTGACCTCTGCATTTAACCCATCCTAAGCATTTAGGAGCTGTGAGTTGCAGTGAAGCCTGGGGAGCAACTTGGGGTTCAATTTCTTGCTCAAAGACACTTTGACATGCGGACAGGGGTCGACCTTTTGATTAAAGGACAACCTGCTCTACCCAAAGGATGACTGTGTTCAGACCAAGCCACCAGGAAGAGCACCAGGCTATGAAGCAAATTTTCATAGTGGCCAAACGGTGGTACTGCAACTTCTGTGTCCGTCACGTGATGACAGTGGGCCCAAAAAGACTTTCTCCCATAGACTTAAATTGGGAAAGAGACTTCCGTAAATCAGCAGATATATATTTTTTTTTTAGGTAAATCAACTTCCCACTACAAACACTTGATTTATCATCAGGTTCCAAAAGTTGTAAAATGCACTAAAAGCCGAACTCAGAGTTATTTTCCTTTCTACGTTCATGTGAATGAGACCCAGTCCGAGGCTGGACCGAGGGCTGGAAGGCGGAGCAAAAGGAAACGCTACTGCGTCTGCTTTATGGACCCAATGGATGCGGAAGATCGCCGGATGATACGGGCACTCGGCAGTCGAGCCATTTTGGCTTCATGCGCCACTGAGCAACTCTCATAGGAATGAACGGGAGCCCGCCTCCAATGTTGTATCCAGTTATCTTTATACATCCATGGTCCAGACCAGCAGTAGCCCTGAAAAAAACCAGAGCCCCCTCATTCATTTCAATGTGACCAGCGAGTTGGCACAGCAGTGGTGGGGACGCAGAGAGCTACGGCCATAAAAACAGGCTTATCCAGAAAAAAAGCTGAATCGGACTCAAACGCAACATTATCTGGCAATGCACTGACCAATCCAATACATGCTAATGCATATTTCTTGTAATGTTTACCATGTCTGAAGTAGTTAAGTTCCTCTCTCAATGATACCTTGCTTCCTTCCTTACACAATTTCTCACTCATCCACCCTCCCTTTCCCCCTCCATGCCTGTCAGCTAGCTTCGCCATGTGACTTAGCCAAAGCTATCACTGTTCCCTTTTCTTTTTGGCATTGTTCAAACTAAATGGAAACAAGGTAATTAGCTTGTTACAATTAAAGCGAGACGAGCGGATGAATTGTAATCACCCGCAATGGAGTTCCTGCTTTCTCCCCTGCAGCCTCCAACAGGCCAGCTGAGCTATCCTCATTTGCATAATTAAAATATACAAATGATAATGGATTTTGTAGTCAATGTCCAGAGGCTGCAAAGGCAGGGATGAGAAGAAAATATGAAATCACAATAACAACCACGCTGGCTTCGCCTAGAGGGGAGAGGAGGGACGGGGGGAGGAGGAGGAAAGTAAGGAGATGGGAAGAGAAGGAGAATGTGGGGCTACTGGAAAAGATGGAAAGAAGGGTGTGAAGATAATGGAGGGTAAACGAGAAGAGAAGAGAAAAGACAGCCTGAACATCAGGGAGAGCAGAATAAAGGTGGACCAATTACATTTGCAAATAGCACACGCCTGGCCCTGGCCTGCATTGCTCTCCCTCTAGGGAAGTCTTTTGCCTGATTACATGAAATTGGGATAGAATTAAACATCTAAGAGTTGTCCTAAGACAAACCGAAATGAAATTAGAACCCGGCTTCTTTTTTACCTTGGAGCGCCACAGAGCCGCACGACAGGGAGGGAAGGAGAGACGGAGGGATTTTTGCAATTAGGCGAGGGACAATGTCAGTGAAATTAGGCCTCAGAGCTGAGTTCTCTCTCCCTCGGCTTTTTTCTTTTCTTTTTTTTTTCCTCTCCTGGCTTGCTGTATAGTTTTCTCTCCTTTTTGCCGTCAGAAAGTTCGGAGGCGAAACAGCTGTGATCTCTTGATGCTGATGTGGTAATAGGTTTCAGACACACAAATCCACTACGCCAAAATCCATTCACACACACACACTTGTGCCCTGGTGATTTGGCCCGTATGGCAGCTCAGTGCACAAAGAGTGTGGCATCAGAGTGGTGTAGCGCCGTGAGCGCTGGGCACGGCCCCAAAACAACAACTGAACGGCTCTCCAGTCACCAAACAAACTTGTTTGCTCTCTACAGTAAAGGTTTGAGGGAGGGAGTTCTTATGTCGTGAGGGGCCTCCTTCAAAACACAAGTGTTGCTTTCCTTGTAAGAAAAAGATATGTTTGCTTAGGGGTTGACTTAGATCCTCTCTGCCCGCTCCCAATTTAATTCAGCACTATTTTGTTTGTCATTTTCTGGTCCATGTAGGATTACAAATAATAAATTAAAAAAATATTGAAATCAAAACCTCTATTAAGGAAATATCAAGTTAAAGAGATATCTGTCGTTACTATGACAATAATACAGTAGAAGTAAAAATAATGTTTTGCTTCCACTTGATTCACCACTCTATTCCGTTTTCCCACAGGTATCAGAAATGGTACATTTAACTTGTAATCCGATCAATTACTTATGATCCAAGATAAAGACACATATGATACAATTCCATTTCCTTCTCATTACCAACAACCCCTCCAATTTAAACGACAAAATATGTCGTTCATCATTCCCTTCCGACACAACGAACTTGATGGTTTTCTGATTCGGCACTTGTATCAGCAGGACAACATTGTGTTCCAAAATGCATATGACAATGACAAACATAATTGATATGACCTGAGTGTGAAAGTCATCTTTACCTTGGGGCACTTTGACAAAATAATCTTAACTCAAGGTCCCCTTACTACTTTGATAACTGAACTGATGCAGTTGAAAGCTCAGAGAAGTTACTTTGAGATACGAGTATTTTGTCTAATTGATCAACCCGGTCTCACCGGAAGGCGTATAAATAGTACGACATTACAAGGACATTTTGGGATTTTTGCATGCCATTTGTACGCCACGCAACAAAACTACGGTAACCCTAATGTCCGCAGTTCGGTTTAGGCAACAAACCCACTTAGTTAGGTTTAGGCAACAAAACCACTCGTTTAGGTTTAGGCAACAAAACCACTCGCTTAGGTTTAGGCAACAAAACCACTCGCTTAGGTTTAGGAAAAACCTCATGGTTGGGCTTAAGATAAGTATGTAAACTAAGTACAATACGTACAGAAACAACGTAACGTTACAAAAGTCACTAAAAGACGTGGCAAACGTCACTAACGTACTTACAAACTTTCTTGCTTTTTATTCTACGTCGCCAGCTCTGAACATAGCATATTTAGGCAGATGCGCTTACATTACTGTCAGTACGGACTACACGGCGTACAAATGACACACCAAAGCAAGAACGGTGTTTTTATTGCATACTAAATGCCTCGCGCATTATCGCTGCATTCATACGCCTTTTGTGACGTATTTTCATTTTTTACAATTTGGATAGGTTTAGGTGTGGGTGAGGATAATCTCTCGCCATTTTCTACTTTCCCTTCCTCTTTTCTTCATTCTTTTCTCTCCATGCATCAGGAATGATTCATGCTGTGTCTATTTGTCTGTATGTTTTATTTCCCTTTCTCTTATTTTTCCACTTCTTTTCCATCTACTTCTCTGTGTTTTCCTTCCATGATGACTCTAACGCTCCTTTGTTGCTTCCTTTCCCTCTCTTTCTCTTTAGCTCCCTCTCTCTTCCTTCGGTTGATGCTATTCCCCCGAAAACTGTATTAACAGCATGAGTGCAATGAAATGAAATGTTCATGGTGGTGTTCCCTCCGTCTCTCTATTTAAACAGCCACTCTCTCTGTTCTTCACCCCTTTTTTCTTTTCATTCTCTCCTTACATTCCCACTGACGCACACACACACACACACACACACACACACACACACACACACTTAACTCTTTTCTCCCCTTCTTCTTTTCATTCTCTGCATCCTTTGTGTGTGTTCATATTCCCTTTTGCTCATCTCAGAACTTATATGTTTTCTCTCTCACTGTTTTGGTCTATACACGAATGTGCCGTTTCACTGTTTAGTTTTTATTACTTACACTTTGTGCTTTTTGTTAAGTAAATCTTCTTCAGTCTTAATATACGTTGTTTGTATATAACTATATGTGTGTGTTTCCCTGTTTGCATCGCCCCCCACACCTCCCATCCTCCTCTGTTCTTCCCTCTTGGTGCGTGTGTGTGAGTGAAAGCAATAACAGTGGCAGAGCTGTAAGTAAATAATGAGGAGTAATCAAAGTTAATGGAACCCAATGGGAGCCACAGCTTCTGTGTGTGGCAATAATCTCATTTAGAGAGAGAGGCAGATTTAGTGGATAATTGGAGCCTAAGTACTCACTGATTCCCCTGCTAACTAACTAACTAACTGAGCTGCCGATGCTCGTTTTGTTTGCAATCACGCCGACACAGATGGAGCACAAACAAAGAAGAGACGCTCGATGCACTCCCTCGTCTTGGCTCGTCGTCTTCTTGTTCCGCTTATCTTTCCCTTTTCTTCATCGCCTGTTTTGCTATTTCCTTTCTTCTCTCCACTTTTACTTCCCTGTTATGTTGCCACTTCTTCTTCCTCTTCTCTCCTTTCCTTACATACTATTTTCCTTTCCTCTCCTCTTCTTTTCTCTCCTTTTTACCTTTCATTTTGTTTCCTCTTTAGTCTCGACTCTATTTCCTGTCTTCTCGTTTCTCCACTCCTTTTCTTCTTTCCCTTCCTTCCTTCTCTTCCTTGTATCTTGTGTTGTCCAATCTAGGTTCATTCTTCCTCTTTTTTCTCATCTCCTTTTCCCTTCCTTCTCCCTATCCACTTTAACTATCCTGTTCCGTTTTCACTTATTCTCCTCTCCTTTCCGTTCCTCTTCTTCCACTGCTTCTCATCTCCTTTTCTTTTTTCCTTCATCTTGTTTCCTTTTCTTTATTTCTCCCTACATTCCTCTCTGCCTCTCGTCATCTCCATTCATTTATTTTCTTTCCTTTAAACTTATGATGTCTGCTTTCCTTCTTCCGGTCTCTTTTTTCTCCTTGCTTTCAGTATTGTCTCGTTTCTTTTCGTCCACTCCTCATCTTCTCGTTTTTCCTTCATTATCCACTCCTCTAGTGTAATTTATTTCTTCCTGTCCTTTTCTCCCCCTTTCTTCTTGTCTCCTTTCTTCCTCTTTTCTTTCTTCTTCTCCTCCCCTTTCATTCTTTCATTTCCTCTACCCACTTTTAATTTCTTTATTTCCTCTCCTGTTCTCACCATTTCTTCTTGCCTTTCATCTTGTTTATTCTGTTTTTTTTCCTTATCTGTCCAGTTTCACTTCCCTGTCTCGCCCTGTCCTTTCATTTCCCTTCCTCCCATCTCTCCGTTTTTCTTTTCTGCTTATTCCAACTTATTCCCTCTTCTCTTTCTTTTCTCCTTTGTTCCTTTTCTTATCTTGTCTAGGCCCATCTCCTTTCCTTCTTTCCTTTTAGTTCCTCTCCTTGTCTCCTTTCCTGTCCTCTCCTCTCCTGTGTGTGTGTGTGTGCGTCCATGACATAAACCATGACATAAAGAGAGACAGACATGTACACGTATGTGTGTGTGTGTGATGGAGTTAATGGAGGATGCTCTCAGTCGCACAGCGGGGGGTTCCACTCGCTCTTGGGAAAGACCAGCATGCTTTGCTCCAGGTGTGTGTGTGTGTGTGTGTTTATGTGCAACGGCCCCTGACTCAGAGGTGTTCAGATGTCATGACGGAACAACATTGTGTGTGTGTGTGTGTGTGTGTGTGTGTGTGCTCTCTGTGGCTAGAGCATACTGTAACGTTGAGTCTTTAACCCCTCAGTTTGATACGAGTCAAACAATTTACTCAGCACGATGACTGGACCGCTGCCAAAATCTTCTTCCCTCTCTTTGCTACTCATCCCTCATCTCTCTTCTACCTCTGTAATTATCCCTCCATCTCTTTCCTTCTTATTCTTGCTCGCTTTTTCTCTTGACTTACCGCTCTTCCTCCATCCCTCCCATTCAGTTTTTTTATTGGCATGACTCTCAGATGCGCAGTATTAACGAAGCATCTAAATACAAAAGGAAATTAACTAGAGAAATAATTAACAAACAGATAAAACACGAGCCACCTGATTTCCCCTCTGTCTCTTTCTTACGTTGCTACAGTTGCTTTCTTACCTTCTATCCCTTTTTTTTCCTTTTTCTTTCCTATCCTTATTAATTAGTATGATGAAGTATGCCAGTTCAATTTTACATCTTTTAAAACATCAACATTTCATCACAAGCTGCATCATAATGGACAGCACTGACATCAACCTGCTACATTATCAGACCTGAGTGAGAAGAACTCTTGGTCCCGGTGGCAATTAAAATCTGCAACCGTGGCAGCGTTAGTGTCTTGCTTCTGGTTGAACCTACAGTGAGTCATTACCATAACAGGTTGCTCTTCCTTGTTTGACTGCATGCAGCAGAAAAGTCGTCGTTACATACTCATCAAGCAGAGTAATTTTTTTTTCCGGGGTGCCAAAAAAGCCGCGCGGGTCAGGTCACAAGTGCAATTTGCAAAGCTTCTTCTAGCAACATTTAATATTTCTAAGTGTGGTTATGCCACTGTGATTATCAAGTATATGTGTTTAGTGTGTGTGAATGCATGGCGTTGTCTATACGGATGCGTGCATGCGCGAATAGTGTATGTGTGTGTGCGTGGGAACGGCTTAAAAGCAGCACAGCGGGGCAAAGCTAGACTGTAAAAGATGTATTTAATCTGAAGATATTAGACTCAGGTTATTTTTACTTACCATCGCTCGGTATTAAAAAGCACAGTTACAGTTATTGTGCGGGGCAGGAGGCAGTTACTCTTATTGGAGGGGACCTTGGGAAGGCAGGAAGCAGCTGAGATTAAAGGGGCCGTTTAATCAAGGAGTGCACGCACACACAAACACACACACAAACATACACACTGAAAACACACATTGAAAAGTCACTTGTTATACCGAGTCCATACAGAAAATACATTGAATAACTACATTTCTAGATACCTCTACACCTGTTTTTTATAAATATCTGCACCAATAAGAGCACAATAAGTTCCCACACACACACATACATGCTTGTGCAAATACATCTGAGGCCTCTAGAAGCTTATGTACGCAGTGTTTCAGTAAAGTCCCCCATTACATAAATGAGCAGGATAAGATGCTTAGACGTTATTTACACACGGGCCAAGAGGAGATTAGGATTGACCCCCCCGTCAATCTCTCTCCCTTTTGTTTCATTTCGTTTCACCCCCTCTTGTTTCGTTTTGCTTTGTTTCATTTTCTCTTCTTTCCTATTTTATACTGTTTGCTTCCCTTTCTATTATTTTCTCCGATTATTTTATACGGTTTGGTGTACCTTATGCTGTCAGTATGTGATATGTGTGCTAAAAAAGAAGAAAGATACAATGGAGTAGAATAAGATACTGTTGGTGTACTCGAAGTCTCCAAACAGTACAAACAGTGTCGCTAAGTGAGCCGGAGAGTAAATCGACCTCTGCGTCTGAGTGCTAACTGGAGCGACTAGTCATCCTGTCAGGAGTCCTGATTGGCTCATTTAAATACCGCTCAGGTGTAATTGGCTGGCAAATTAAACTGTCATTATTGGACAGGCGAAGAGGGAAAAAAAGCACAGGGGAGTGACAGGACAAAATGGCCGCCATTCTCCCGTGGGAAAACAGTGGGGGAAATAAGGAGATGACAGACATATGCACACACAGACACACACACTTAAGAGACCTCATTCTAAAAGTACATATGCTGTATGAACTCACTCAGACATGCATAAATATACATGCAGAGTTTCTGCAGAGACAGAAAGTGGCAAAGTACATGTAGGAAGCGTATTTATGCATTACTAGAACTTTATGAATAGCATTTTCTTGGACTTTTTACTGTCTTAAGAGTCTCTTCTTGTCCGCTTTTTTTTTTTTTTTTTTACATTTCAACACTCTGTTTGTGTCTCGCATCCCTCGTCCACTCTGTTTTGACATGGCTCTGTAATAAAACTGATGGATGGACGGTGACCAGAGCTTCTCCAGGTGAACCCTGACCTTCCAGAGTGTGTGCGCGTGTGTTCATCTGAGCGTGTGTGTGTGTGTGTGAGACTATGGCCCATCTGTGTGGGCCGTTGAGAGCCTCTCTCTCCGTGCCCTCTTACTCTGACCCACATCCTCAACGGTCAACACTGAGAGCACACGGGCCCTGGGGAGTGTGTCTCTCTTTCTGTGTGTATTTATGAGTGTCAGTATATGCAGGGGTGAGTCTTAAGAGGGCAAACATACAAGAAACACACACACACACACACACACACACACACACACACACACACACACACACACACACACACACACACACACACACACACACACACACACACACACACACACACACAGTTTTTCATGATCTCATCAATGGATTGTGAATACAGTATTAACGATGGCTGGGCGGCCCCTGGCCACTACTTACTGAATCAGATATGTGACATCTGATATGGCTTCAATTTGAAATCCATTTGTAATGCAATATAGCAGTGTACTTCATGTGAAGGTCAGGACCCAAAGTTGGGTCATTGAAAGATCATAATTATTTCAAAGGGAAGCGAATGGCCTTAAAAGCAGAGTCATTTGCTCTTTTTGAAACAGCATGGACGAGTGCTGTATTTTTTTCAACTTCAAATACTTGCAATTGCTTGAAAGTCAAACTTTGCGTGTGAGCCGAGAAAAGATATAATGCATTTTCTTTCAAGCAAAAACAGTTAAAAATATATATATATATATATTTTTTTTATTTACACTATGGCTGCAACAATTATTTTGATTATCAATTAATCTGCCATTTATCAACTTGATTATTCAATTTATCATTAGGCCTAAAAAATGCCATTTCCCATTTCTAAATTTTAAATCTGGTTTTATTCAACCAGCAGTTCACAATCCCAAATATATTCTGTTTACAATTATATAAAACAGAGAAAGATTCAAAATGCACACATTTGAGAAGCTACAACCAGTGAATGTTAATCATTTTTTTTCTTAAGAAATATCTTCAAAACACAGATCACTGTTTGTTCACCGCTATGTTGGTATGTTGTGTACTGTACTGTACATCTATAGGGTCAAACTTGTAATCCAGCTCGGTTGAAACATTTCAAATTCATTCCAAATTACATTTTTACAAATTTTCTACACACTCTCAGAGATAAAGATACAGATTCAAACAGTAGTGGTACTCATTGGTCAAGGACGGCTATACTGTACATGATCACTGTTGAAGAAATGAACACGAATTTCCTTTTCAGGCTCCCCTAAAGAGACGTTCACGGCCACAAATCTGAATCCGAATACAACATTGAACCTGTGAAGTTTCAGCGGAACATTAAAAATGTTTGTGCCCGACTGTTGCGCGGTAATTACGTGCTTTTACTGCTACACACCTGGCCTTACAAAACAATAGACGCAGAGGAGCCGAAGGTTTCAGCAGGGAGCAGAGAATGTTTTAATATGTAGTATTTAATATGACATTATAATGGCCGACTGTATTCTGCTAATGACATGGTCCAGTGAACCATCTGTCTGGGGAACGAGAGGACAGCAGACATTACATCGGCTGTCAGAGGTGATACACACACACACTCTCTAAGCGCAGACACACATAAAATCGCACAAAAGCACACAGGGTGCCATTAAGTGCTGTTTAGGATAGAAAGCCTTTTTCTTGGCGTGTGTTTGAGTGTGTGTGTGTGTGTGTGTGTGTGTGTGTGTGTGTGTGTGTGTGTGTTTCGGCTCGAGCCCTATGGCCGTGTGTCAAGCATTTGACCTTTAGCTGGTTTTCAGTGTCGAAGCTTTTTAGGTACCCAGAGTGCCGCAGTCTGTTTCCATGGAAATGTGGCTTTAAAGGAACATCCATCACCGGTGAAAAGGGTGACCCAGAATACCCAAACACGCCCTGCCCCACTCGTATTAAAATTCCTCGGCATGGCACTCTTCGCCCGGGCACACACATTCCACATCGCTCCGGTCAAGGGGGGAAGTGGAATGGAAAAGGGCTACCCGTTGCTACGGCAACGCCGGGCCAAACACAAGAGGTCAGACAAGCGTGTCCGTGTCATTCCTAACGTGACAGCGGTTTCGCCATAAAAGCCCGGGCCCCGGCGTGGTAATGATACTCCTGCGCGGTGGGCGGGGCCGGCCGTCGGGGCTCTGCGGACGCTGGTCGGGGCCCAGTCTGGCCACACTCACTAACGGGGAGGCAACACAGGAAACCGGGGCTTCCAGTAAAAACATGTAATTAGAAACACATTGACTGGGAGCTTTGGCATGATACACCCAGCAGGAAGGGAGAGACACAGGCAGGCAGGGATGCAAGGAAAGTGGAGGACAAGATCAGTGGGTCACTGGGGAAAGTCCCGTGAGGAAACCAAAGGTTGGGAGACCAAAATGGAAAAAGCGGAGACATGGATGGGACGCATCGCTACAGACGCAGAGAGAGCAGAGCGCTAATCAGAAGCAGAGATATCTCTACACCCGGTCTGACCTGACATGTGGCTGACAATAATATTCCACTGTTGGAAATCCCGACTACTACTACTACTACTGTTTACAAGATGCAGTATAAATGCTACTGTATTTGAGAGTGCGTCAGTACGGCCCGGAGGCTTCACCACTAACAAGCAGGCGGCGGGCAGCACAAGCTCGGCGAGGCCGGCGACTTTGAGCCACGCCCTGTATGGCCACGCGGTGAACCGAGCTCCAGAGGGAGAACGGGTCACATGTGATCAGAGAGTCATCGCTAACCGATCTAACCGAGCTCTCCTCTGGAGAACAACGTTGCCAGATCTCACAAGAGAAACAAGCACAAGCCCGAAAGAAGCAACTCTCCCCCCAAAACAAGCGACCTTATCTACCACAATATGAGAAGAGACAGGCGGCCACTTGATCACTTCATATGTGGGTATGAATTCATTTTGGATTGCATGCATTTCATTGCATTTTTGCATCCATTTATAACTTGTAACTTTTTTAACTTTGTCAATTCTTTTGTTCTTTCTTGTCTCACCAGATCGGCATGATGTGCTCGTATATTACACCTAAACAAAAAGGCAAACTGCCTTCGACTCGTCCCCCACTTGAGGGCAAATCCAATCATTATTTCTACCCTCTTTTCCCCCCAGTCTTTGTTGTACTTTTTGCCATATTTCACCCACTTAGTACCCGGCATTGTTAGCTAAACTCCTTCAACCCGGCGAAGCTTTGTCGAGGGATTGGGGTTGTGTACGGATCCTGCAACAGGTCAAACTAGAGCGGTATAGAGGAGAGAGACAGGAGGCCAAATAAGCAACTACACTTAGAAACAACCCAAACAAGAATGCAACCCGCCACTACCAATATTAGTAAATGACTTTTCAGAAACCCAAAGTTGCTTATAATCAGCGGACTTAGCAACTCTGCTGGAGCCTGGCAGAGGCTGAGAGCAGCGCCGAGACATCGTGCTGTTCTGACCTTAACCGAGATGTTTCATTGACTAAACCTAACCAACCGCTTCACAACGTTAACCACATGTCATTGTGTGTTTCTACAGGCGTGATACGAGGCTGATCTCTGGTTCAGAAACATCAACAACGTATCCCGAGGTTTACAGTAACGTCAACATTGCTGGCTGCGATTATAGATTCTGCAGGTCTTCCCTCACCAAACAGAACTTTATTCAAGTGTGCTATTAGTATACTTCTTTTAAACTTAACATAAGAGAGTATACTTTCAGTTTACTTTTTATGTACTTACCAGAGATATACTTAATAAAAGTACACTTAAGTATACTTGGCTCATACTGACAAATAGACAGAAAAGTCTAAGTATACTTGGCTCATACTTGTACTTAATCTTTTGATCAAGATATACCTAATTATAAGTTAGTATACTTGTAGTATAAAAACTATTTAACTAGCAGTTTGTGGAGAGAATACCTTAAAATGCACTTTCATAAACTATAAAGTGGGCTACAAGTATATACAAGTATACTTGCAGTATAAAAACTATATAGTATACTTTATAAAAGTGGGCCAATATAGACCCAAGAAGTATTAAAGCAGCACGGTTATAAATATACTACTAGTACATTGATATTAGCATACTTTGGAAATATATACTTGAACTTTACCTAAGTATGCTTATATAAAATAAACTTGAAGTATACTGCTTTTTCGTAAGGGTTTCGACGGGGGAATGACAAGACATGTCCACATTTTGTTTTGCTAGAAGTAGCAAAGTTCAACATTTTGAAGTATTAGAAAAGCTGCATGGAAAAACTTCAACAACACTTCCTCAATTGCCTTTTGTCGAACAAGAGTGGATGCTCTAAATGGGATATCGTACATGGGTTAGATGGCCAAGGTGACTTGTTTCAGAGACTTCCTGCTGTTTTTGAGCAGCGAAATGTAATCAAAGCAGTAATTAGTTAATTGTTAAACAAACAGCAACTCGCTCAAAGACGTGAAGAGAGACATGCTGGAGGAGTTATGTGTTTTCAGGGAAGACCAAAACCACACACAGAAAGATTTATTGGGTTGGAACGGCGGCTCGGTCGACAAACTTCTTGATGAGAACGACTTCACTCCGGCGCTCGTGACATTCTCAGCGTTAAATCCTGAGATATCAGAGAGTCTCTGCGAGGGGGACGGACGTGAGAAAGAGTCCCCCGCGTCCACAGAGAGAAACCATCAGAGGAGCTCTTTACAGCGTGGCTTTACAGATCAGGCGAGTGGTGACTGTGGCCTCGGTAAAAAGAGAGGAAAAGCAGCTTTAATTAGCCCCTCGCTCTCAGCAGACCGCCAACCCAAGAATAGAGGTTAGATTAACAACGAGAACCGAACACTTTTAATCAACTCTCAAAGCGTCGCCTTGCACCCCCTCCCCCTCCCTCACCCCCCAACGTCAACAGTTCACAAACACATAATTAGAACGGGCGGAGGAAATGGACGTTTGGTAGGTGATGAGGTTTTATACATTTCAAAATACAAAAGTGTGAAGTGACAATTCACAGTCGACAGATGCAGAATAAACAGCTGGAGCATATGCGTTAATCACAGCAGGGGCGGTAAACCAGGAAGCAAACGGGTGTGGACATAAAACAGAACTCTGTTGAAATACATGAAATACTGTATTGAACAATAGTTAATAAAGTTAGTGTAAGGCACAATAACCCATTCAGGGCCTTTCAGATGAAAACATACTCAACAATACAACACACACAGTACTTTGGATTTTCTTTTTTGTCCTGAACGCAGAAACAGTAACACACTTTAGGTTGCGGGAAAGAAAAAGATCATCTTAAATTAATAATGCAGGTTTTAAAGTCAGATTGTACATAAACATCTGGTTTTACAATCAGTTCCAATCAGCCATCCCATAGAAATAGAACAGGAGTAGAACAGACATTCCCATTCAAACCGCTGCAACGGGCTGACTTCCGTATTTACTAAACCGACACACTGACAGTTTGGGAGTCCCGTAGAGAGTTTTCCTCACAGTAAACTTATTGTTGTCTGCGACTACGGGAATTATTTATCAACTTTAGTTTTGAACCCGAACAATCTCTGTCACGTCATGTTGCTCGCCACAGCCTCAGGGTAAAATATGGAGCTCAGATTGTGTGGAGAGGAGATCGTGTTGCTCAGGCTCTATCTGGCGTCTAACATGGCGGCTCGTTAGGAAACTTTCTTCTCTTATATTTCGGAAAAAAGTTCACGGAAATGTGATTCTGAAAGCATTCGAGGCGTGAGCAGTTGCTGAAATCTGTCTTTATTTTAGATCGACAACGGTTAGTTTAAAAGTTTCCAGGGAGTTTCCAGAGGCGGCGATGATTTGCATGAAGTAGTCTAGATTCTAGACTCTACACTAGCACTTTATGCAAATGAGGAGTGGCCAACGTGACGCCCCGTCTCTCGAATCGCATTGCCACGTGACCAGAATGCATTGCACGACTGCTTACATAGACGATGAATGGGAAGTGTGGAGCGGACGGAGGCTGGGGATCACACTTTACAGCCCAACTGACGTGTGGTGTGTCACCAGAACAGCTAAAAATGACCACAGAAAACAGTTCGCTGTCCGTTCTACTGCTATTCTACTTCTATGAGTCATCCCATCGTACAACAGAAAGTTCTCTTGGGGCCATTCATAACGTTTTAAAACCCCAGTAGATCTGAAGAAGGAGCATGAAAGAGCGAGGACGGCGTGTTTATTCTCTCTGGGCCGTCCTGTAAATACAAACTCTCACTCGTGAGCTGTTTCAGATTCTGTAGCTGGTGAGCATTACTGTCTTCACATTGATCTCCTGCTCAGCCATCCTGTTTTAATACTTTTATTTTGAAATAGTAAATGGAGCAACATGGTTTTTGAAGTGTGCTCTGGGGCTTAACAGCAACAAGAGTCTAAATATTAAACATGCTTCAGCGCCACAGAGCAGGTGTAAACATGGAGAGAGCGTACAGGTAAAACAAAAAGGTCTTTGGTCACAGGTGTTGTTTGACACATGACGTACAGTAATGTGTTGAGACAGTTGGTCAGTAAATGGTCCAGTGGAGGAGGTCAGGCTGTAACAGTATGAACAGTAACACTGGTTAGAAGTCACACAGACTACAAGGGAAATGTTTCTGTGAGCAGACTCGGCGGCTCTGGAGGCAAACGATACCTACAAATTACAAACCTTTTCCTTATTCTACATGTACGTATCTTTAATAACAACATCTCTGCTATCTATCCATCTGTGTGTACAGTATGTACAGGCCGTACTGGCTGCATGAAGCATGAGGCTGAACTTTATTTGAGGGACCAGCTATCATTCCTCAGCCAGTGGTTCATAATAATAATAATAATAATAGTCGTGGCTCTAGCTCTCCGTCTCCCCGTGGACGTTCTCCATGTGTACTTTGAGGTAGTCGTTCCTGGTGAACTTCTTGTGGCACAGCTGGCACTCCGCCATGGGCCGGTTGGGGTTGTGTGTGAGCTTGTGCCTGCTGAGCATCTTCTTCAAGCTGAACGACAGGTCACACACCTGGAAAACACACACACACAGAACATACAGGGTTTTAATAGTAATAAGGCGAGGCACTATAGACCAAAACATTGTTTTTTCATGCTCAGATTTTGGGCTATTTTGTTTCCATAACATGTCTTCTTTCAGACTCGTGTAAAGAAAACATCCAAAATACATCCAAAATACTAAATTCACCAGCAGTTAGCATTAGATAATGCCTCATTTGCATATTTAAACATATGAAATGTGCAATGCAAAGGGAAAATTGTGCAGAAATAAATAGAAAATAAATGCATGAATAAATAAATAAATACATTTAAACATAAATAAAATAATATAAAATAAAAATAAATGTTTTAATGTCAGTAATCAACTGGGGATCTATATCTATACGTTAATATGTTAACCCTATTCACCTGTAATGTGTCCCCTTAAAGCTACTAAACCCATGTTTAACCTGTGGTTTACCAGATCCTCCTGCTGTCTGCAGAGTTCAGGTCTTATCTCAGGCTCAGCCGGAGACACAGAGATTGATTTGTAAATCGAACCTTGACGACGGATATCGCTCTTTTCTTTCTGTCTTTTTTTTCCACCAGTAGCGAGAGGGAATGCATGCAACTTAACATCCATCATAAATGTGCCATTTTGCACTGAACAAATGACTCCATCGTCCTCTATCAATCACAGTAATCCGCCACTGGCTGCTGTTCAGCTGCAGTTTAACAGGCTGCTTCAGGACTCACAGCGTGTGTCCTCCTCACTCCATCTGTGAAGACCTGCAGTGCAACCAATTACATCCTAGAAACATCTCACACAGGCTTTACATCTGTGGCGCAAAAACACAGAAGTCCTGAGAGATGTGAATGAAATCATGTTTTGGTTTGAACGAGGGATGTCAAAGTTAACGAGATAATAACGAGATAACAACGCGTTAACGCTAATTAGTTTTAACACCACTCATTTATTTAAATGCTTGACGCAACTTGTGATTTTTAGGTTGTAGTGGCTCAGCTTTAAAGTTAGAGTGAAGATACTGGCATCATATGAAACTAGAAAACCTGAAGAATCCAGCGGTACCAACCAGGTCATGTTAGCTTGTAGTGAAGGAGGTTAAATAACGCTCCAATTGTTTTATGCTAAATGCAGCACCTGTGAGGGTTTCTGGATAAATATCTGTCATTGTTTTGTTGTTAATTTATTTCCAATAATAAATATTTACATACATTTGCATAAAGCAGCATATTTGAATTTAAACTGAGGCTAAAACTGGGATTTTATTTTCAAAACAGGTTGTGTTTTTCTTTTAATGTAAAAAAGCATTTTGTTTCTACAACATTTTTTTTTACCGGTTTTAGATTATGGAGATGTTTTGTACATGCACGCCTCTGCTCAATGCCTTCAAATGGTTGATGTAGCTCACCGTGCATCCTCGAGGTTCATTACAAACTGTAAAGCTGTGACTCTCCACTGTGAGTTGTATTCTCGGGTGGGATGGCTTGTACTGGCAACCTGTAGGCTCTCGCATCGGTACATATTTATATATATATTTTAGGTGATTCTGGGTCTGCTCCATCAATACTGAAGTGTTTTTATTAAAACACTGTGGACAGTATTCACTGAGTTCACTGGACTTATTTGTGCTCTCTGTCCCAAAAGCTCGGACAAAAATTAGAGAAAGGGCTTTAGCATATTCTGCACCCTCAGTCTGGAATTTTTAAATCTAAAAAGAAGGCTTTAGAAACAGACTCTGTGGCATGCCAATGTTTTTAGCTTCTCTTGTTGTACAGCGTGACCCAGCTCACCCCATTTGTCTTTAGATAGTTCTCTTTTAATGCAAATTAGTGCTTTTAGTGTTTGAGAACTGTATTTGTGTCTCTGTCTGCAACTTTGTGTTCTTGCTGCTGACCGTCTCGGCCAGGTCTCCCTTGGAAAAGAGGTTCTTAATCTCAATGGTACTAACCTGCTTAAATAAAGGTACATTTAGAACAGATAAAAAATGTGTGATTAATCGTGATTAACTATCTGAATCGATTGACGGTCCTAATTTGAACCCAATCAAAGTCAGAAATGAGGAGATTCCTCTCATATTATTATGTGGTCGGTCCAGAAAAATCTGTTTTTCCAACCATTGTTTGGTCCAGAGTGGTTCTATGTTAATAATGATAGTGTGTTGTTAGTTTTCCATGTGATTTAGACACTCGTGCTATCACGCTTTAGCTTTACTATCCAAATATCTTTCAAACAATCAACCAATCTGATCCAGCGTCAGTAAACTATTAGAGCTTTTCTAAAGAGCAGCAGTGACAGGAGCTGATGAGAGATGGGGGGGAGCTTCTGGTCTCATCGTAACCCAGATGTTACTGGATGCTTCTACAACATTGTTAATGCCGTTATGACAGACTCCGCTCACAGAGCCCCTCTAGCTTTGTCTGGAAAATGTTCCTGGAACCGTGCGATCCTTTTGTCTCACTCAAAAATCCATCCCCAAAAATAAGATCCACATGTTATTTCTATTATCTTTAGCGTAGAATTATTTACATGTCTCGTCCGCAGCTGGGGGAAAAAAAAGAAGCCAGATGAATGTTGGGAGAGACACTTGGTGCTGACGCTTCGCTGGCGATGAATAGGATACTGATTCTGTGGTCTGAAACAACAACGCGATGCCCGTTCTCTGGTCGGGGAACTTGAGGCGATGCGGCGGATTAAAGGCTTATTAGGGTGTTAAAGCTCAGACGAGAAGCTGAGAGAATCCAGAGTTGGGTGATGGATTGTTTCTTGATGTTCTTCAAAGAATTAAGAGATATTTGGATTCCAGGGTTACGATCCAAGAGTATCGTGGCACGGCGGAGCTGTCGAAGACAAAAGCTTTCAAAGTCTGACACTGTGGACCCCCCCGATAGTTTTCTGTCCACATGTTTTCAACAAAGCAAATATCTGAGTAATGTCAACAGAACTATTGAGACTGTCTGTAGCTCCTATTATTATTCTGTCTTACTTCTATTCTGGGGGATAATCATGCAAGTTTTGCAACCACAGTTCCCATAAATCGCTGGATGTGCTTCTGGATTTTGGACGCTGTGGGCTACAATTTCTTTTAAGCCTGTATTTGTTTACATTTTGGCAAAGTGGCACCATTAAAAGTATGCTGAAGTCGCTGTTAGCACCTCCTGTTTGCAGGGTTCCCATGGATGTTCGGACAAATTACTTTGAGACTGATGAAAACGTTCTGCAGTTATAAGGTTTGTTTTTCTTTCTATGATTTATGAGTGGATTTATGAACATTGATTTGAAACGTAATGATATCCCCAAAAAGTGTGAAGTGGTGGACACACTACCCGCGTCTAGAGCGCGTGGCGGCTGCGTGGCGTGTTGTTTTTTATTTCGCCGTCCATGTTAACAGATTAGAGTCGACACACTGCCCGCATGAGACGCGCGTCAGACGCACGTCTATTTTATAGAATAGAAGGCTCGCCTATTTTTCACGCGAGCCGCTCGCGTCTCAGCTGCGTGTTAGCAGCAACAGACAGTGAAGGCGATCTATTGACTGTATATTAACTTCATACCAGCAAGACTTTACTACAGTTTCAAGGTCTATCTGTAGAATATGTTACGAAGATGAAAAAAAGCAAAGACTTATTTTTAAATCAACACTTCCTGCTTTCATTTCAAAATAAAAGCCCTCAGGCGTTTTTTCTATAGACAGAATCCCTTCATTTGTTAACACGAGGTTTTTATTCTGAAATATGAGCAGTCAGTGCTGTGGAACACGCAGTCACTTTGAGAGCTCCAAGAATTGATAAAGTTTGGGGTTTAAATCAACACTTCCTGCTTTAATTTAGAAATAAAAGCCCTAAAGCGGGTTTTCTTTGCACAGAATTCCTTCATTTGTTAACACGAGGCTTTTATTCTGAAATATGTGCCGGACAGTGATGTGGAACAAGCAGTGACTTGGAAAGCATCATAAATGAATACAGTACGGAGTTTTAATTGTGGATTATTACTACTATTTACTAATTACCACACGTTTCTGAACCTTTTTCTGTCTAAAATAAATTAAAAGGCAAACTCTATGCAGAAAGAAAGGGCTGACAGCAGCAGCAGAAACACAGCTGACAGGCAGCCAACACGCAGCCGACACGCGTCTAGTGTGAACACCAGACTCCTGCATCACGCAGCCACCACGCGACGCAGACGCCACACGCTCCTGACGTTGGTAGTGTGCCCACCACTTAAGTCACACTGAATCTAAAAATCTGTTTATCATGTCTGTGTGATGAGATTTGATCGAGTTATGACTCCAAGAAGAAGTTGGTTTAAGTACTTTAGTTGACCGAGCCCGAGTCACGCAGCAGTTTGAAAACATCGTTGGTCTAGAATAACAGACGTCTTGCGTCCGTCCTTTCATCCATCACATTAAAACGTTTTCATTTTCATAAAATGTCAACAAAACATTCAAAAAGTTTGTTTCCAACATCTTCTGTCACATGTCGACCCCCCCCCCCCTCCTCCTCCCCCCTTAGTCTCTGAGACTAATTATTACTCCTACAGTATTATAAGCAGAGGGTAATTTCTCCCTCTGATCCTCTCAATGTGTTTACGTGAGATCAGCTCTGTCGGCCCCTCCAGAGGAGCCAGATCGCTCTCTGCCTCTTGCTGGGGGGGGGGGGGGGGGGGGGGGGGGGGGGGGGGGGGG
>CAKAOH010023775.1:0-11970 GCA_916701665.1 Sebastiscus tertius | reverse complement strand
TGGGAGCTTGGCATTGTGAGGTCTGTTTGCAGGGGTGTAAACGTTGAGGTAAAGGCAGTCCTCTGAGATGTCTGGGAGCTCTACCAACTTGACACCGAGTTTATCAATCAGATCTATAGAAAACTGTTTGTTTTGAACACACCTGAAAGAGAGACATGCAGTTTTTGCAGTGAATATGGGACATAAGTTCTCCAAGTGTGGTATGCAACAACTGAAGCACATGAAGGACTTACATGGGTGGCTGCCGGGTGGCGTCCCTCACTCCTTCCCATCCCTCTACAGGCTGGGGTGCAGCCAGTCTCAGAGCAGGGCCTACGGGTGGCTTGGCAAATGGGACACCCAGGTAGGCGTAGACCCCAGTCTCCTTCCCCTTTACACTCACATACTGACCTTTAAGGCTCCCAAGCTTTGTGTGGACTTCAGGTGCTGTCAGGATATTAGGAATGAATCAAAATCATAATGTAACGCAATATCAGGTCAATTAATATATCTATGTAAAAAATAAGGGAACAAATAAGGAACTAAATGCTAGTGAACCATTAATTAATGAGTAACTCCCACTAGAATTGTATACAGTAGCTAATGATTATAAAACGAGTGTCAAACAAATCAGTAATAAAAACGATAATTGATGAATCGTTAAGGAGTGCTTCTCTAGTAATTCTTAATGAAGGACTATATAGTAGATAATGATGAGTTACTAGAGAACAGACTTGGAGATCCTATATTAATGAATCATTAAGTAATGATTAGTTCATGAATATATGTGACTTGATCATACTGACCACTTTCATGAGTCGCTCCTGATTAACTCTGAATCAGCTGTTAAGCGACAAAAAAATGGTAACAACTCATTAATTACTGATTACTTAAACATTTGTTACTGTTTTTTCCTCATTCGTTCCCCAGTAACTACTCACATTTTTGTATACCTTATTGTAAAGTGTTACAGAGTGAATGAATGCCATTAGTGAGCACAACAAAGCAGTGAATCAAAGAAATAAAATGTTATTGCTGAAGCCCAGAAATATCCCGAACACAGCAAAATAATAAGAAAAGAGAAAATACAGGCGGAGGGCAGGGTCTCTGCAGATATAGACACCACACACTTCTAGTGGGTCAGAAGACTGTCAAAGTTAACGTGATAAAAACGCCTTAACGCAAATTAGTTTTAACGTCACTAATTTCACATTAACGCAATCGATTTTCCGAGGTTGTAGCGGGCTCAGTTTTAAAGCTGGAGAGAAGATACTGGCATTATACACCATCATAATATAATCAGAACTAGAAAACCTAAGGAATCCATTGGTACCAGCTATGTCTTACTAGCTCGCAAAGGAGGTTAAATAACGCTCCAAACTTGTGCTAAATTTTGGTGAGGAAAAACTGGCATGGCCATTTTCAAAGGGGTCCCTTGACCTCTGACCTCAAGATACGTGAATGGAAATTGGTTCTATGGGTTCCCACGAATCTCCCCTTTACAGACATGCCCACTAATAATAATCACATGCAGTTTTGGTCATAGTCAAGTCAACACACTGACACACTGACGGCTGTTGTTGCCTGTTGGGCTTCAGTTTGTCATGTAATGGTTTGGGCATATGTTTTATGCCAAATGCAGTACCTGTGAGGGTTTATGGACAACATTTGTCATTGTTTTGTGTTGTTAATTAATTTACAATAATAAATATATACACACATTTGCATAAAGCAAGCATATTTGTATATATATTCATGTTGATAAGAGTATTAAATACTTGACAAATCTCCCTTTAAAGTACATTTTGAACAGATAAAAATGTAATTAATTTGCGATTTATCATGGACAATCATGCAATTAATCAATTAATTAATTAATTAAATGTTTTATTCGATCGAGTGAAATAACTTTATAAGGTTGTGTTGATCTAACCTGGTGAGTAAAAAGTTAACACAATAGAAATGATGGCTGTTAAAAAAAGAGGGCGACAAATAGATTGATCCTTTAAGAAGAGGCTATCACATTGCGCCATTCTGGCAGTTTTACACCACTGAGCAGTATTTGATTACACAGTCACACCCAACTTCCTGTTATCAGCTTTCAAGCAAAAGAAGTTATTATAACTCGCAACCTGATATGCTCTTTGGAAAGTTTTCACCTTAAAACACAGTCAGTCTCGCCAGAATAATAGGTGACCTTTTACTTACATAACCTACTGGCCATAAATTACGCTCATAGGACGTTTTTTAACTGAACTATAATGCATTTTTAAAAAGCAGCACTTTACTGCTGATCAACTGTCTAAAGGATCATCAGTAACAGTTTCATGCAGTATTGTTTTTAATTCTGGGACCTGATCTGCATATGTGAGGCTTATAAATTGTACATGATTGTAAAATCAGTGAATTAGCTTTATTGTTCTTCACTCACATGTTGTTCTGGTTTCATTCTGTGCTTGTAGCCAGCTAGAGACAGACATTTTGGGAAAAGTGTCAACAAGTCTATTATAGCCTTTTTTCTAACAAGTGCCTTTAATTGTATTTAGTGTGATTATTCCTATGTCTGTAACCTGCTAAGTCTATTCATCTAGGCAAAAAATAATGTTTATTCAAATGTATGTAAAGAAATACAACCTAAATAGTGCATTAAAACAAATCAGTAAGATAATATAAAAGAAAGGTGAAAAACAGCTATATAATGTATCTTTAAAAAGTAAATTAACTGTAAAACACTGTGAAATTAATTTAAAAAAAAAAGTTCAAACAGTATTTTTCATTAACAGTACAAAGCTGTAAATGTCAGCAACAGTATAATAATGTTAATTTTACAGTAACATAAAGGCAACCCTGCTGCCAGTTCTTTACTGTTATTTTACTGGGAAATTCTTAACAGTGTATAAAGTCAACAACAAATTCAGTCCTATGAGAAATACATTTAAAGAAGTTACTATAACTTGAGTAGGCTGAGCAAAATGTAACGTTGAAAACATGTTTAATAGATGAAGCCTATATTATGTCTATTTATGGTTTAATTTAGACTATTCAAAGTTGAAAAGTGAAAGTTGAATAGATGTCTAATCTGTGAATCTGTGCATAAGACAAACAATAAACAGTTACAGGCTACTGTAAACAAGGGGTGTGCTGTACAAAAGTTAATGATGTCATTTTTAAACTGGTCTAAAATCGGGCTATAACTATGTAACCAATAAATCCTGTGGCGATGTTACTCAGTGTTCTTCAGACTATAACAGTTCTTGTTAGATCTACATATACAAATCACTGCGTGCTGTTGTTGTCGTCGATGTTGTTGTTGAGCAAAGAAATGAAAGTTGTGTCTCCTACTTACCATGCAGGTCTGCAGCAACATGGAGAAATAAAACAAAGGTTAGAAAGAAGCTGGTCTGTTTTCCCCGGGACTCCATGGTGGTTGTTCTCTGTTGCGATACTGCTCGGTTCTGAGAGGATCAAGCTCAAAGACAAAATGACGCCTGGTGAGAAGCTTTCCCCTTATTTGTCCTGCACTTCATATTACATGCAGGAAAAGGCAAGGCAAGGCAGCTTTATTTGTAGAGCACATTTCAGCAACAGGGCAATTCAAAGTGCTTTACACAAACATTCAAGAACATTAACACATAATTAAAACAGTTATAAAAACATTAAAGATTAGAAAATAAAAACAAGCTAAAAAATAAAAGCTAGGATAGAAGCTAAAATAGAGAATAGCACACAAGAGTAAAAGCTCCAGTGCAGTATAAGATAATTATCTGGTTTAATAAAAGACAGCAGCAAACAGGAAAGAGCTAGTTAATGCTTTATAAGAAGCTAATTTTCCCTTCAAGTTTAGTGAACGTGGTTTTGTTGTGAAGGAGCACTAATGTGATGATTTATTTAACTGAGATCCCTCTTACAAATCAGTGTTAATCAACACAGTGTTTTAAAATCTAGCATAGCCAGCCAGCTAATATGTTAACTATAAACATGTTTCTAAACCACCATTCATAGTTTCCTATGCATATAATCACATTTTGTTTGTAAGGCAAGGCAGCTTTATTTGTATAGCACAGTTCGCAGCAACAGGGCAATTCAAAGTGCTTTACATAATCATCCAAAAACACAAAGTCTAGTGTGACAAAGTGCAAAAGACCATTAAGACATAATTAAAACAGTTATAAAAACATTAAAGATTAGAAAATAAAAATATAAGCTAGGATAGAAGCTAAAATAGAGTATAACACACAAGAGTAAAAGCTCTAGTGCAGTATATAAGATCATTATATCTGGTTTAATAAAAGGCAGCAGCAAACAGGAAAGTTTTAAGCTTTGATTTAAAAGAACTAAGTATTGGAGTTGGTCCTGCAGTTTTCTGGGAGCTTGTTCCAGATGTTTGGTGCATAAACACTGAACGCTGCTTCTGCATGTTTAGTTCTGACTCTGGGGACACTAAGCAGACCTGATCCAGATGACTTGAGAGGTCTGGATGGTTCATAACATAGCAGAAGATCAGAAATATATTTTGGTCTTAAACCATTTAGTGCTTTGTAAACCAGCAGGAGTATTTTGAAATCAATTCTCTGAGAGACAGGGCGTGACTCTGTCACATAAAACTTTATTAGTATATAGGACCTTACACAGGTTTAGTACAGTTCAAAGTGCTGAAAATAACAGAAAAGACAAAACATCTCAGCGATTTAACAGTTTGATGATTTCAGACCAATGCACACGAGACAATAACATGTCAAAAATGCAATAAAATAGAATTAAAAGTTATAATAACAGTAAAAGTTGTTAAACAGTGTGAAGTAAAAACTACATTAATAAAATAACAATAACATAGAATAAAATTAGATACAATAAAATAAGTCTGGTTTAGTTTATTGATCACATACACATTGACATGGCAGTGAGATTCTTTGTTCCTGTTTGTTACTCTCTTATCCCTGTATAATAGACAATCGATCAATCAATCAGTGGAATAACAATAATAAAGTAAAATATTATCATCATTATAAACATTATAAATATAGCAGCAACAATAGCAAATTGTTCGATAAAATATGAGGTAGGGAATACATACACAATTATAAAATAAATACATAGTCGGGAAGCGTGCTGCTACGTTGAGCGCTACCGCGGAGTCGTTAAAGCAGCAGTGTGTATTGGAGCAAATCTGATTAAAAAAGGTTATTTTTTATAAAACTGTCACTATATCCTGACAGTAGTGCATGAGACAGGTAATCTGAAAAAAAAAATCATGTGCCTCTGTGTCCTCCGGTGCTCTTTATGGCATCTGCAAGATTTCACAGACCGGAAGAAAAAAAACAATCAGAGCCGAGCTGGAGCCTTGCCGTCTCTGAGCAGCTGTCAATCACTCGCAAACTCCAATCAAACGGTCAAACTAGGCAGCGCTGATCAAATATAAATCAATATTCTGTTACTGTAATGCCTATTTCTCGCCTCAAATGTTTTCAGAAACATCTTGTAGTGTACTGTTTAGCTGTAAAATGAGAAAGTTTGTTACCCGGCAGCCATGTTGAGATCAGCTGAGGAAATACCAAACACCGCCCACCGGCCGGAGCAAACTCTACAACTTCACAATAAGTGAACAAAATAATAACCATTCTTACACAAAGGCCTATAAGTAGGTTTTACGTTTAAAGATTTCAACAGTTCCAGCAGCTCTCAGATCCTCAGGCAGACTGTTCTTGCGGCTCGGAGCATAATGTCTAAAAGCTGCCCCACCAAAGGTTTTAGTCCTGCACTTTGGAACAACTAATAGACCCGGAATTAGGACCACATCAAACATTATTCTCAAATTTACATTCATTATCTCTCCACTCCACAGCCCAGACTTGGTGTTGTTGTAAGTGCTTGTTTGAGTTTGGCAAAAACTGTCAATCCCCTCAGGATTCCAGGTCAAAGGATAATTTGGTCTAAGTCCATGGTCATGCTCTGCAGAGTCTGTGCTATTTCAGCATATTCATGTATCCATTAGCTACAATAACCTTTCATACAGTGAAAAATGCCATCATTTACTTCTTTGGAACTGATTTTTTTCAAATTGTTGTGCCAATTCAAAATGAGTTGTTGTCTAGAGTGACGAGAGAGAAAGAGAGAGGCGACAGAATGCACAAAACAAAATATTTGTCTATCAATTAAGGACCTTTAATGCGTGCACACATGGCGTCACTCCTAGTGAATGAGCACCCTGCAATGTGTTATATACAGCCTTATAAAAGTAGTACAGAAAAATAACACACCTCTCCACCATGGCGGACTCTGAGGCTGTAGGGCAGGGGAGAAAAAATAAAAAGCGCACCAGCTGCATGTGGTTTTCTAGCATGTAGGGCAGCTTTTATGGCACTGCACTGCATCTTCTCAATTTTAGGGCCTCCTTAGAGGGCACTTTATAATGTTTTTTCCATTTAAACCCTCCCTAGAGGGCACTGCATCTCATTTTCTCTGCTGGAAAGGCACCTAAAGGGCACTTTATAATGTTTTCTCCATTTAAGGGCACCTTGGAGGGCACATTTGCAGTGTTTTGTTCCATCAGGGGGTTCCTCTTTATTTTGAACATGTAGAATACATAAAAAAATAATAATAAAGAAAGAAAATGATCATACCAACAAGTGGACAGTCAGAAACAAGTAGCATTTACATACAATGAAAAGCATAAGAAAAATAAATTGTCAAACACTTGATGCCTTGATTTACATATTCAAAAAGGAGCGAGAAGAACTATAAACTTATTTAATTATTAACCAGCTTCCTTAATGAGCCACACATATACTCTATTTAAATTTTCCTAAATTTGTCTAACTATAATAATTATTATTTATAATTATTCTAACTATAATTATTACCTTTAATCTGTGTCATACAGAAATATAAATGAATTACTGATATAATTATCCCTATCAAAATATAAATTTGTCATCAATCCAGAATACCAATTCATTACTTATAATATAACTTAATCACAATACCATCACAAGTGTTTCACTCAATTGCTTCCAAAGATTTTTATTTTATATTGGAATCCAGATTATTAAGGAGATATCAAATATGTAGGCAAACACTGTAGGGGTATCATGACTTAAGGTGCCCTTCTAAAGTATTCACCCAACTTTAAGTTTTGACTTGCCACTGCCACCTCACACACAGCTTTTTAAGTTCAACTGTGGAATTTGAAAATACATTTTGAAAGGATCTCCTTTCCAAATGTCATACAATACATTGCGCTATAGGCTACAAAAAGTACTATGAAAGTACTTTAGTAATTTGTTAAAATATTTTCATTATTATTATCATTATTGTTATTATTATTCTACAGCTCGCTGCGCTCCATCTTCTCTTTGTGTTGTCGGACCTTCTCCGGGAGAGTCTGTGTCAGGAAGACAAACCGGTCCTTCTTCAGGTGCTGACCAGTTACCTGCTCCTTTACATCAATTGACATGTAGTCTTCTTCTGCTCCATAATTTGGCCAGTGGACAAGGCCGTCCCCATTAGGAGACCTACACACACACACACACACACACACACACACACACACGTTATAAACAAGTGTTATCTCCATGTGTATAATAACTAGTAATCAGGGTGAATTCCTACCCTGTGCGAGCAAAGTTGGCCCAGTAGCTCATCATGGTTCTGCTCAACTGCTCCTCATCTTCATCACATGCACCTAAAATAATGATACTCAGGTAAAACACTTTCCACTCTAGGAAACCCAGATCTCTGGTGGTCTATTGAAGTAGTGATTTTTATATTGTATTTACCGGCTAATTTGATATGGGTAGTTGTGAAGCAGAATCCAAATACTGTAAGGAACTCATCTCCATGGTCACTCCCAACAAAGCTTGGCCTTTTTGCCTTCAGGAATTTGAGAGTATGCTTGTACTCATACAGGTATACAGGGGCACCAGCATCTAGTAGTAGACAAATAGGTGTGATCTGTCTCGTTCAAACAATGGTTCTTAAATAGATTTTCAAAATCTTGTGTAAGTAAAATACCTCTGTGGGCATTAGCGACCTTAATGGCTGGAATGGTAGACAACATATCTCCAAGCAGCTCAGTGAATCCATCTCTATTCTTCACACGATCTTCACCGGTTCCAATATATTCCTCAGCCACCAAATCTCTGAACATCGCATCTTTGGGCTAGAGAGAATGAGCGACACATCTGTCAGATAAGTTTGAGCATGATGAAGCAGAGTAATATTGTAATGTCCAGCACTGTCTGCCTTACATTAGGGTAGAACATGAACATCATGTTCATGACCAGCTCCCGATCTAATCCCTCTGTCCAGTTTGGAGGAGCAAAGGACTAAGGGAAGACATTTAAACATTTCAGACATGGACTAAAGCAAAACAATCATGTTTTCATGGACTTATCTGGAAATCAGTAATCTCTTCAGTCAGACAAATTTCAGTAGCATTCACACTTACATCAATGAGTAACCAGCCCCCTTCATCATCATTAACGCCGGTCATGAATGGTACAGTGAGAAGTTCATGTTTATGGAACAGCTCATCCACAGGTTTTGTCAGGAAGTGTCCATCAACATTTGGAGGAATTCTAAAATTTTGCGCCTTGATAGAATAAAATGTATAAAAGAAAAAGTTGAGATAAAGACAACTCAATATATAAAAATGAAAATTTCATAGACATCTTGCAGAAGACAATATAGAAGAATCCAATCCATCAAGTCAATCTATATCAGTTTTACATAAAACATCTCACCTGCCCAATAGCCACAATAGCGTCAGTATCGAGGTTTCTCATGCAATCAGCGATCTTCTCCGTGCTTTCGAGGCTACAGCCAGATATATTAGCTACCATCTGAGGAGAGATATGTGGGGTTCATCTCAACAGTTTAGAAAAACAAATACATTGTGCTGTGATACTCTCAATTTTATACAAGAATGAAGAATGTTAACACACAAAAATAAACACTGTAAATGAACCTGCGCTATTGGTAGAGGATCATTTGCAATGAGCATATCCATTGCAGCGGTGCCGCTCTCAGCAATGGCACGGTGGAACAGGCCATCAGACAATGGCGAGAGAAGCTGTTGATTCAAGCAACAGAAGAAATTAAAGGTTCTGTGGACAGTAGTGACTTTGCAGTGACATTAACTGTGTAATACTTGCAAAAAAAGGTGAGCTTGTTTAAATGCTTTATCAGCAGATTGATCCTTACCAGGAGGGATACGCTTGTTCCGCCTGCAGACTCCCCAAATATGGTAACTGAATCTGGGTCTCCTCCAAAGTTGTGAATGTGCTGCTGGATCCACCTCAGAGCTTGTACCTGGTCCAACAGGCCAAAGTTCCCTGACATGTGCTCATCACCAGTGCTGGATAGAGCATAAAATTAGTCTACAGCAGCTGATAAAAGTGACCCAGTTTTGAATTTCTGTTCAAAAGTAGTAGAATATAATCATAGTATATTCATTGTAACTGTGCTTAGTGATTTGAGCTGTTTTACCTGAGAAAGCCCAGAAGTCCTAAGCGGTACTGGATCAGAACCACAACCACATCCTGGTAAGCAGCCAGAGCAGAGCCATCATACATTGCAGCTGACCCCATAGTAAACCCTCCACCGTAGATCCAGACCATGACCTGGGAAAGTGATGAAAGACCTTGATCTTTTCCACAAAGTATAAAGCACATTTTCACTTTATTCTTTCTGAACTCATAAAAATCTCAACCAATCTACATAAAACATCAAATAAAGACATGAATCTGACTAAAACATAAAACTGATGGTGACAAAAACAGGACAGTGTCTTTGCAGTCTGGTTCTAAATGGGCATCATGGCTCATATTGCCATTATGGATTCTTCAAAAAGCAATCAAGTTAACTTCTACATGAACTCTGTCCAAAGTTATCCAAAGCTGAATCTCAAACCTGCGGCAACTTACTGGGAGCTTGGCATTGTGAGGTCTGTTTGCAGGGATGTAAACGTTGAGGTAAAGGCAGTCCTCTGAGATGTCTGGGAGCTCTACCAAAATGCCACCGACTTTATGAAGATAATCTATAACAAACTGTTTGTGTTGAATACACCTGAAAGAGAGACATGTTTTTGCAGTGAGTACGGGATATCATTTCTCCAAGTGTGGCATGCAACACCTGAAGCACATGAAGGACTTACATGGGTGGCTGCTGGGTGGCGTCCCTCACTCCTTCCCATCCCTCTACAGGCTGGGGTGCAGCGAGTCTCAGAGCAGGGCCTATGGGTGGCTTGGCAAATGGGACACCCAGGTAGGCGTAGACCCCAGTCTCCTTCCCCTTTACACTCACATACTGACCTTTCAGGCTCCCGAGCTTTGTGTGGACTTCAGGTGCTGTCAGGATATTAGGAATGAATCAAAATCATAATGTAACGCAATTGATCAGTTCAATTTCCCGGCAAAAACATGTATTATAGCTTATTAACAAATATAATTCCTCCATGTATGCAGCATCTGGTTGTTGTCACATATCCAGATTGTATCTAGATATGATTTAACCTGATTACATTTATTAATATGTGTCTCCAGTGTCCACATTAAGATCTGATTGAGATCTGATGGCTCTGTCTGAAAGGGCTGAGAGGAAGGAGAAAACTTGCAGCCAAGCACTGCCGGAGATGCGGTGTGTAATGTGCGGACATGTGCCTCAAAATCCACCGTTTAGGGGGAGAGGGCCCGCAAAACGTGACTTTGAGGTACAACTACACTCGCACACACAGAGAGAGGAGGAGAGTGGAGAGAGACGCTGAGCACAGACCGAGCAGAGGCGGTGACCTCCTCCCTGGTCAAGGTGGTACAGTGACCGAGGTGAGGAGGAGGAGCGCTGGGAACGCACTGCACACCCTGCCTATGCTTTAAATATTCGTTGATTATTACCGAAGCTCCGGAGCACAAAAATGGTTCTCGGGACAGCCATATTTCACACTATGTAGTTGTTGTATGTGGATTGGAAACGCAATTGTATTTATATTTGTGTTCAATGTGGTCACGATGCGTCCCTGACCACCTCCGGAAGTGGTTGGGCTGATCACAATCCGCCCTCAATGCGTTTAGGGTGCATTTACACCTGTAACATGGGGTCAAGCACTATCCGATTGCAATTCGATCACCCAAAACGTATTTTAATGCCAGGTGTTAACACTTGTCAACTGACAACAACTTATGCAATCGATGATTGTAACATACATTTTGAGTGTGTAAACATTATATAAATTGCGTGCTGGGTATTTAAAACAATGACGGTTACCTTTAAGAGTTCGGTAAAGTAGGAAAGATATTCACAGATGCAAACTTCCCGTAACACTCACTCATAAGTGAAACGTTATTAAAACACAAATGCAGGCTCTTTCTAGCATACTTAGGTAGACAACAAGCTACAATCTCATTTTCATCAAAATGAGCCGCCTTCCGAACTGGACACGTATCATTGGTCATTTTGTGCAGCCGGCTGTCAGATGAGTGAGCAGGGACCTTCTACAAGGTGCAACACAGAAAAGAGATGCTATAAAAATATTCTATAACTTCACTGTTGTACAGTGTAGTGATACCATAGACTGTATATAAAGGTGGACGACATGACAGCTCCCCAAAAGTGAAGCTAAAACATCTCGATCGCCCCCTGGTGGCTGGCTGCAGTATAGGTCATAAATCCCGACTCCTCCATGTTAGAGGATGGGACATGGGCCAAACTAAAAAGTCAAAGTACTCCTCAAATACATTTTTCCCAAAGATGGTTTCTGTCATTTCAGGTAGTTCTAATCACGCTGACGTATGTTCAAGTGTTCATTTTTCTGATAAGCTTGGTTTTAATTAGTTATTTGATCCTATAAAAAGAGGGTGAGACGTCATGATTGGCAGCTATGAGTCTCTCTTGCTGACAAGCTGCGGCCGTGATTGGCTCACGATTGTTTCAGGCGGGTGACCTCGATACCGCGGCTCCAACGCCCGATCACTACTGCGCAGACTCTGGCTACAAATG
>CAKAOH010023774.1:0-118355 GCA_916701665.1 Sebastiscus tertius | reverse complement strand
TGTTCCGGTGCTCTGCACAGATCTGACACCCGCACGCTCTTTGAAGCTCTGTGTGCCGCTGTTGCCTGGCAAAGGTAACAAGGTCCCTGGGGACCACCAATAGACAATCTCATGTTTTTAGGTTCATAAAATATATTCACAAATTCATAAATATGTAGGATATTACTATACTGCTGCCTCCCGCCAGTTAGAAATGACAACGCATTTGGTCTTTGCAGAGACGGAAATATTGTACATGTTTATTTGCATGTAGAGCGGCGAAGTGAGATCCGTGGTTACTGGAGACGCATTGTAACGCAGGTGTGAACTGATTGATGTACTTAGAGCTGTCCACTTGTGATTGCACGCGCACACACACACGCACACACACCCACACACACACACACAAACACACAGAGAGAGGCCTGAAAATCTTTGTTTGGTAAAGAAACAAAAAGAAGAGGAGTTATTAATCAAGAGACTGTCGTGTGAATCTTTCTCTCTTGAGGAGCAGAAGCATGAGAGGGGGTGGATGGTCCATTCTCCCAGCATGCACCTCTCTGCATGGGGTTCGAACAGCAGGAAACGCTGGACAGGGCGTTGCTCCTCAGAGCTGGGATGGACGCAGCGTTTGTATTCTTTTTCCCAGAGGCTGCTATATTTATGTCTATTGTCTTGGACAGGGAGCTCCCCCATGTCTCTGTGTATGTGTGTGTGTGTGTGTGTGTGTGTGTGTGTGTGTGTGTGTGTGTGTGTGTGTGTGTGCACTGTCTATGTGCGTCGCCAGCTGGCCAGAGTCCAGTAATGAAAATAACATGTTGACCAAAGGATGACCGCCAGCGGCTGATGATGACAACGGCAACTTTCTTTCTCTGTCTTTTGTTTTGTTGTCAGTGAGACTGAGATTCCCACCGTAGGTCACTAAATAGAGTCCTAAACAAAAACTGACAGGCAGCACAACAATAGCTGGGAAGATGCATGCAGGAGTCTCTGTGTGTGTGTGTGTGTGTGTGTGTCTATGTGCACTGCCCCCCTTTCACCTTAATGTGTTTCTGAAATGATTGTTTGTTCAAATGCTTTGTCTTGATTTGTTAAGAATTCATGCCGTTGTAGTGCATGTATCTGAGTATATGTTGCATTGTTAGACCGGGAATGTCAATGTCAAATAAACACTGGAGGTTTGAGGTGTTTGCAGGCTTCAAATCCATCCTCATTTGTCACTGCGCATGCAAGTGCCCCTGACATGTCATCAGTTCATCGGTGCTGAGTCCCTGCTGTATGTTCCTGCTCGTGTGTGCTTTAGAAATCCTATGCAAAGATGAGTCTGCAGCCCTCCAAGAGTCACTGCAGCCTGTGTGATAGAAGCAGGTTTCTTAGTTCACTGTTAACAGCAGAGAGGTACCACACCCACCTTTATACCCGTGGTTAGGAACAGAGCAGAAGTAGGGATGAAAGGAAGAGAAGAAGAGGAGGTGAGGAAAGAGGAAGTATATGAGCATGGAGGGGTTACACCAGTAAGCAAAGGAGGGAAGCTATACTGGGAATGGAGAATCTGAGGAGGTAAGGGAGAGAGGGTTGACACTCATAAGAGGAGGAGACATAAAACTATGAGAGAGAATAGAAAGGAGAGGGGCGGGTTGGTGGACGGCCAGAGATGGAGAGCCAGGTAAACAGATGGACTATGAGAGGGAGAGAAGAAGAAGAGTTTGGCCTTTGACCTGCCACAATGATACAATGTGTGTGTGTGTGTGTGTGTGTGTGAGAGAGAGAGAGAGAGAGAGAGAGAGAGAGAGAGAGAGAGAGAGAAGGCTGGGTGTGGGGCAGATAATAGAGACGCTATGTGAGAATGATCGGAGGATAAAGGAGCGGCGTCTCTGATCTAAGAGGACGATATAAACTAGTTAATATGGCTAATATAAAGTAGTACTAAGATAATTTCTTGTATTTTTAGTTATATTTATTGCAATAACATGTAAGAATAAATTATATATATTTTATTTTGTATTAGGTGTATATTATGTATATGTGTATATTAGGGCTGTCAATCAATTAAAATAGTTAATCACGATTAATCGCAAATTAATCACACATTTTTTATCTGTTCAAAATGTACCTTAAAGGGAGATTTGTCATGAATTTAATACTCTTATCAACATTGGAGTGTGCAAATATGATTGCTTTATGCAAATGTGTGTATTAAGCCGGTCAAAGTTAACACGATAAAAATAACATTAACGTAAATTTGTTTTAACGCCACTAATTTCTTTAATCCATTAAAGTGGGGGTAGGCAGTATATTTTTGGCATCATTGGGCAAAAATCCCATAATAACCTTTCAGCATATTGTAGTTCAAGAGTTCTGAGAGAAAACTATGTATCGGAGTAAAAATATACATTTTATTTAAGAAATGTAATGAAGTAAAAGTGAAAGTTGAGAGAAATATAAAAACTCAAGTAAAGTACAGATACTCCCAAAAATACTTAAGAAGTATTATTACTTGGTTTCATTACACCACTGATATTTGATGATATAAGTCAGTCATGGTCTCGCCTCTCCACCTCTATCCTCCATCCTCTCTATTGTGTTGTTCATGGCAAATCCACATCATCTCTGACTCATTAGTCCTCTCTAATCTGCTGTCTGCTCTTCATCCACCACATGGTAATGATACATTCAAGCAACTATTTCAATTTGGTGTACACTTTTCTTTTTGTCAGTGTGACTTTAATTCTCAAGTGAAAGATAATGATGATACTAATCTCTCTTTTATTCAAGTGAATTGAAACATTATTAGGAAAAACATTGATAAGGAAATAGTTTACGCCTCATATAGCAGGTGCCACTTTGACACACATATGTGTCTACAGTATAACATCATGTGGGGCCCTGCAATAATATATGAAGCATCCATATGAAACTTTCACACTCTGCTTTGCGCTGCTGAAGCACTTTGAAAATCAGATGCCTGTTCAGATAGAAAAACAATATCTCCCTACACAGTTTATCACAGTAACATCTGGCACTTTGCCAGAACATTCAAACAGCATCTTTAAATAGTATCAGTGGTGGGAAAACAATTTTACGTGAGCTGAATATTTTCTACATCCAGGGCTTTAAAAAAAGCAGAAAAATAGTTGCATCACCCACAAAGAATCAGCAGAACGCTCACATGGAAAATAACTCTGGTTTATGCAGTTTGTTTCAAAGATGCTGTGCTACCATTTAGGGGAAACTTATATACTTAATACAGTTAAGTTGTTGTAGAGATTGCAGAAATACTGAGTGATGAAATTTAGAGAAACTTTTAGGTGCTCTATAGTCTCAACAGCAAACTTGAGGATGCAAGTCAGTGATTTAAATCATTAAACTCTTACAATGTGTCGTAATCTGCTCAGTTGCTGTAATTATTCGGAACAAATGAATGTCACATCGCACAGTGATGCAACTGAACACCACTTGATAATTTGAGGGCCAAAGCAGTGACAACACAGTGGGGTATTGTTATGTGCTGACGATCAAACATGAGATAAGAAGAGTGGGAAGAGGAGGTGAGCAGTTGGGCAAGGCTCCGCGAACGCTAGCTGCTATAATTAGCCGTCGGCTGTGACTGCAATGGGCAGGAAATGACGTCGGTCGACAATAAACACGGACTGGGAGGGAGGTGGGAACTGGCCAAACAAGGCCAAAGGCTTCGTCCTCTGGAACCACTGCCAAGCTTCACTTTTTGGGATAAATAAATGTGTAGACAATAAAACGGGAGACTGACTTTGTTTTGTTTTCATTATATATATATATGCTGTATATATATGGAAAATGAGTAGAAATAGAGCTATGAGGTTCTCACAGGACAGTGACGTTACATATATCCTCTTATAGAATGTGATGCATTGCAATAAGGTTTTGAATGCAGAACTTTTACTTGTAGTGGAGTATTTTCCCAGTATTATTGGTATTATTAGTACTTTTACTGAAGAAAAGAATCTGAATACTTCTTCCACCGCTGCCTGTTCACCCCTCCCATCATAAGACGATAAAACCACACTTGACCATTAGCTTTGGGTATAATTGCTTTGAATATGACACATTAAAGATGTTTAAGGTACTGTAACTGCCTTTTCACTGTTACTTTAAAGCAGCATTAATTGAGTTGTTGGAGGAATCTGAACAAGCTATTAACACAAAATGGAAAAGTAGCAGCGAGCACGTCTCCAAATCTTGAACAGTATCTGGTGCCAGGTAGTAGTAAGATCAGAAGAAATGAATCACTGGCTCTCACAGATAGTAGTTTATTCTGGGCAAACAAATGGATGCATTTCAGCTATAAGCCATCATCAGCATCTGATGGTAAGCTATTAACACAACCATTACTTATATTGTCATCTTTTAAAGCTAGGTGTTAGCAAACAGTTGCATATTTATACCATACAATACATTACAATCAATAGAATACAGTACAATACAATACAATACAATACAATACAATCAATACAATACAATACATACAGTGCGATACAATGCAATACAATACAATCTATACAATACGAAACAATACAATACAATATGATACGATATGATACTACATGATACAATACGATATGATATGAAACGATACGAAACGATACGATACGATACTATACTACATGATACGATACGAAACGATACGAAACGATACGATACGATACTATACTACATGATACGATACGATACGATATGATACGATACGATACAATACGATACTACACGATACTACACGATACGATACGATATGATACGATACGATACTACACGATACGATACGATACGATATGATACTATACGATACGATACAATACGATACAATACACTCATCCAAATACAATACAATCAACACAATACAATATATACAATGCAATACAATACAACACAACAAAATACAATCAATACAATACAATACAATAGATAAATACATTACCAAAGTAGCAGATATAAAAACAGAGTATGTAACGGCAAAGCCAGAGATGAGGTACAGTAGTAGGATTGCAGGTTTGGTTTACTTTAAAGGGGACATAAGCTCATTTTCAGGTTTGAGCATGTTTACATGCTTTAATGTTCAAAAAACACTGGTGAATACAGGTATATTCAGACAGACAGGATGAGAAAAATGACTCTGTCATACACACACCATTTTAGCTCTTGTCTCTTTAAGACCCCCTCCTGAAAAAGCCCAGTCTGCTCTGATTGGCTAGCGAGAAAAAATATGGAGCACCTTTGCAAAGGTAGTTCTCCAGCTGTGGGCGGTATATTCTAATGAGCCTGCATGTGACATAGAAAGGGGAGCTAAATCTGAATGACTTGTTGAATTACAAGTTTTCTGGACAGCCCACAAAAAACTGACTGGGTTGTCTTATTTCACAGTTTATGGGTTGGTTGGTACTCCAGAGACCCAGATGGATGTATACACTGTAAAAGAGTGTTTTCCATGATGTGTCTCCTTTAAACCATCTCATAAGTTTATGGTTAAAGGTTAGATTAGTGCTCTTGTTCCAGTAGTGGGTGGCTCTGACTGCGAAGATGTCTGTACATGTGCAGCACGGTCTCCTCTGGTAGTTGCCCTTGTTGCACTGCTGCTACTATCCTTATGCATTATAAGCTGTGTGGGAGGTGCAGGCCCATGTAAAACCTTAAAGATGAGGCAAGCATCTGCAAAACTGTCTCGGTGAAATAAACGGTACTTTTGTACTATTTGGCAATGGGGATAGCTTTTGACCTATTGGTCAAGTGTTTCAAATTCAATTAGTTTCAGAGTTGTCATGCCCGCTTGTGAGCAGCTCATAAAACAGCATGTTATGTGGGAGAAGATCATATCATAAAGAGGTTGGCTAACTTTGTTAGGTATGATCTGATATGGCTAAAGATAGCCAGGGTGAATTTGATAGTACTGACTACTTTTTAACATGCTTATTGTGTGGCTTTGCACTATGGCTGCCAATAAGGGGGTTCTCTTTCCACCATTCAGTCGTATTGTTATCCATGCTAAACATTCACTTGTTGTCAAGACTAATGCTGACAAAGGGTAAGTATTGAAAAACAAGTTTCATGAAGACTATATGCATACCGATTGAATTTTATACTAGTTTGCACACGCTACATGTGAGGGAATGTGGAACAAGTTGTGTGCTAATGAATCCGAACTAGAGCACTCTCTCCTGCAATGTAAGTACAACAACCCTTAAAGGTCCCATATTATAAAAAAAGTGATATTTTCTTGTTTATTTATTATAAAGCAGGCTTAAGTCCTATATAAATACTGTGAAAGTATCGAAACACTCAATCCACAGGGAAATACACACAGCCCATATTCAGAAACTCTGCATTTGAAACAAGCTGTCAAGATTTCTGTCCATTTGTGATGTCACAAATATACAATATTTAGACGCTTTACACAGATTTAAACGTAAATATTCTAAATGTGTCCCAGTTTATTCCTGGTTGCAGTGTATGTGAATGTCATCAGCTGACAGGAAGTAAACATGGACCCAAGCTGTTGCCTAGCAATGCAATTCTGTTGCAATTTCGTAATTCCATCGAAATGCGCTACAGGCATATTCAGGTCAACAGTATGAGGAAAATAAAGATTTTTTTAACATTACAGCATGTAAACATGTTCTAGTAGAAACACAAAATACAAGTATGAACCTGAAAATGAGTAGGATATGGGACCTTTAATGCCATGATATGCTCCAAAAGGGACATTGTGTCGGGAGATATGGTCCACACGTACGTCCCACACAGACACGGGCAAGTAACCCAACTTACGTCATGAGGACCCTCGCAGCTATGCACACCCAAAAAAAAAGACAAACATCAACTAAAGCCCTAAAATGCAAATGTGCATGTGTGAACCTGTCTTGGTGGCCAGTATAGAAAACATGGCCACCCACCTTGATGAAGAGCACTGTGTGTCTGTGTACAGTGAGCCACTCACTGAGGGGACCCGGCACAGATGTGTTGGCTGCTGAGTGTTATCTCAGGACCCCTCCCGTGTTGTGACAGAGGACAGTGTCTTCTCCGGCAGCTCTGCAGGGATGGGACATACCACCGCAACCCGGAGCGGGGGTGTACTCTCAGAGAGGTCAAAGCAGGGTTTGTCATGATTGGGGAGCACTCGTTGGTGTTTATCCAGTAAATATGGCTGGGTAATTGTTTCTGAGGAGGTCGGTGTGAGGTTGTAAAAACAAGAGTTTGCTTTTTTTAAGGAAATTAGAGCTGCTGATAAGGCAATACGATGGCACACACACACACACACACTTTGCCTAACTGTTGAACTGGAGGTCTTACTGTGAAATGAGAGCCTAGTGTCTAATTTCTTGTTGTGTGTGTGTTTGTGTGTGTGTGTGTGTGCTGTATCAGGATTGTGTCATGATGAATGCTCCCTTTATCCTGATCAGTCTTCCTCTCTGGACAGCAGATTGATCCCCCTCTCTATCGACCGCAGCTCCGTCTCCTCTGCTTGTCCTCCTTTACCCACAAATCCCTCCTCCTTGCATCATCCGTCACCTGTTCGCCTCTTTCCCCCGCTCTTTCACTCCTTCTTCTTACCACTTCTACCTCTGGCTCTCTCAAACTTCCACTTTTTATCCCTTTCTTGTCTTTCTGATTTCCTGCATTGGTTTGTCTTTTACTCTCACATATCTCTGTCTTTTCTCTTTTTTTTTAATCGTCTCTTTCTCTCTGCTTACCTTAGTTTTCTCAGCACAGCCCAAAGTCAGAGAGTTGATGATCTTGCAGGAAAAAAATTCCGTTGCCAACACAATCAATAAGATGACTTAATGCCAGCTGATGTGAGTAGAGGCAGGTCTGCGTGCAACTCTGCTTCGAGCTTGAGAGAAAGATTCCAACTTCATTTGGGGTTGCCTTCTCTTTCTATCTCATCAGCTATAATGACTCTCTAATGTGAAATAGGAAACAACAGCATGAGGATCTAATGTAGTAGCTCTAACATCTAGTGTTTTTGCAGTCTTGGTGAAGCTGTTAATCCGTCTCTGCCCATCCTTAAAGTTGACAATCCATCATTGGCGATGCTGTCAGACGTGAGTGATCATCAGCTGTGCGGCAGTAAAAACTGAGGGGCAATCCCGCTGATGAGTTAGCTGAAGGACCAGGGAAGGTTTAAAGTTTCATTTTTCAAATCTATAACTTTTGTTTCCACAACAATCTTCTTGTGACTTATAGCCTGCCGGTTACAGTTTGAACGAAGACCATATGTTTCATGCATTTTTACATTTGGATAGCCTACCTTTTTTCACCATGCTGTGACGTGAGCAACCCTGACTAGACCTTATGGCGTTATGCACATGGCGCCAATGTTTTTCCATCGGACAGGACGACACGGTGAAAGCTGTAGATTACGTTGCTGGTATGTTAGAGTTCACCAGCACCTCCTAGTAAAATAGGTGGTGCTAAAAGTGACCCCGTTTCTTCAAAGGTCAGCACTGTCAAGACAGCTTGCTATCGGTCAGCAGCCTCAATTTACATGTCAAAGCTGACCTCAACGCGAATGACGCTCACAGATTTACTTATTTGTGACAATTCCATTGAAAAGAATTGATTTAGCCATTTTAAATTGGTGTGACCTGCTTTAAGAGCCTTTCACCTGCAGCTCTTCATCTAACAGCTCACTGAGGCTGCTTCGTCTTTTAACATCCCCCCCCTTGCAATATTTAAAACTGATCCCATGACCAAAAAAAAAAAAGCTTGATGCAAAGATTGATTTTTTATTAAACGATATCCTCCAACCTCTATCAAAGCACAGCTAACAGCTACAGTGACTAATAGCCTATATTGCATCTCCTCTGCTAGGACTTTCCCAAAAAACAATGTATAGACTCATATCAGCACTTATGACCCTCTAGAAGTGTGCACAGAGACCCTGCTCTCTGGCTTTATTTTCTTATGTTTGCCTCGTTCTGAATGTTTCTGGGCATCAGCCTCTTTAAAAACATAGCGACCAGGTGCCAGATCATAAATACACATCCAAGAGGAAGCTAAGAAAAAGGCAGATACAGCAGCGAAAGAAAACCTGCATATATAGCAAGGTGAAATGCCAAGCAGACGAAGCTTGTTCTAAAACGAGAGTGAATCTAGGGTCAGCTTTCACCGTTACCCCCAGGTCAGGGGGCGTGTTCGTTCGTGTTCACAATGTTCAGTGTCATTTTCACTGTACAAACGTAGTAGTTTTAAACCCAACAATGTAGTTCTTTCCTAAACCTAACTACAGTGGTTTTGTTGTCTAATCCTAAAGTGACGCCAAGGGGTGTGACAAAGCGGTGGTATGTGACAAGTTGGGATGAGAACGTGTTGGAGTATTATGTTGTTTGCTTTAGTCCAGTGAAGGCAGCTACTTTCTCCTCCATGTGATCCCTCTGTGATGCAGAAATAGAGCTTTAAAGCATTTCAATTCAAGACAAGAGGCTGAGTCTGACATCTGTAATGGGGTACTTCCCTTTCAGTTGAAATAAAGTGTTTGTGTTTGATGAGAAACGTTTGTGTGTGACGCCCCTCGGTTTCCATTCACACAAACACACAGTGTAATGCCTGGAAAGGGTAGAACTGGCAGTACTGTTGGATGTTACTGTCACTGTGTGAGGGCTGGGTGAGGAGGTATAAAACATGCCCAGCGGGCAGCGCCAGCAGGTTGAGGGATTATGCGTTTTTCACCGAGGTGCTGGATCTGCAATAACACCTCACAGCCTAAATCACAGTCACCTCCTGTTGTGGCAGAACATGTCAGCTGGTATATTAATGCAGCATTTCCACTCATGGCTCGGCACAGCTCTGTTCTACTCGACTCGACTCGCTCTTTTTGTGGTTTTCCATTAACAAAAGTTGTAAATAGTATCTGATACCTGGTACAAAAAGCATTTTCCCCATAGACCGCCATTCCTGCAAACTGCAAACAAGGTCAATTATGACTCTTTCTATTGTGAATTTTTGATCCTTGGAGGTTTTATATTTGTAAAACTTTCCTCAAGCCCAGAAGAGAGATTAACAAATCGGTGACATCACCACAATGTAAAGTCTATGAGCTCAGCAGGACCTCGTGGGCGGCCCGGTGGGAGAAAAACTACTGCGCATATTCAGTGAGCCGCAAGTAAACCTGGAAGCTAGATCTTTTTTGGAGTATGCACCAGCTGAGCAATTTTAATTAGACTGAATAGGCGCCACCTTTGGGTCCGGTATCCAGTTGTTATTCTGCATCCATGGTCTATAATGGCCGCAATCTCGATCTCGATCCAATTTTTAAAAAATGGCAGCCTGGCAAAACTATGCCGTGCAATTGAAAAAGTGCAAAAGTTCCTCTGTTTGTTTGCCTTAAAGGATTCAGCGAAAATTATGTAATGTTCAATGCAGCTTCATCTTTCATAAAGCGTCGCTAGGGCGATCAGCTGAGAATCCCGCTTACACCATCCTCATACGCGCTCTTACGCAACTTACGGTCACAGAATATGAAAAAACAGGCGTTTTTTTCGTTTCTGTCTTCTAGTGATTTTATTTTTTGTTTTTAGAAATAGAAAATGAAAATAAATCCGTTTTTTTTTAAGTTAAGTTCATCCCTTTTTGACCATAATAAAGAAAAACGCCTTGTATTTCCATTTTACTTTTTGTATTTTAAAATAAAAATCAAATAACCACTAATTTTTTGTATTTTAATATCCTTTAGTGAAAGGAAAATCAAATGACCAAAAGATACACTGACCCTATCCACAGTGGAAAACGAAATGGAGAAGAGGACCTGGTACTAAAAGCGAGCTGTGTCGAGTCGAACCATGCAGTGGAAATGAGGCATTAGATCCTTTCACTGAGGACTGGGAGTAGAGCTGAGGAGGAGTGAAAGTCAGATGAGATACAGTTCACACATTCATTCATTCATTCTCTGCAAGTGTGTGTGTGTGATTGACAGCAACAGATGTTGATGTGACCAAGGTGATCCCCTGCAGTGACAAGTGTGGGGTCTCCAGCGACCCCCCTGGTGGTCACCAATCACCACTGGACACAATTAGTTACTCGAAGCGGTTCAAAACAAACAGAAAACACACACTCGTAAACACACACAAACACAGCACTAGCCTCCTTACACACACCACCTGGTTCCCTCCCCAGTCATTATTAAAAGGTGATCTAACTATATCGGGCGACAAGTTATGGTTCAGCGAGAGGTGGCTGTGAATAAGGCTGTGGGGTGTTATGTCAGGTCCTGCTCCTCTCTGAATATGCATGATCCCACGTCCAGATGGCACTACCCAAATGCAGGGGATTCAGTGCTGTGGGGTGTGACGACAATGCATGATTCCGATGATGGATAATGCTAATAATGTGATGTTGAAAGTGTGTGACATCTCCACTGCATTGCTAATGAGGCTTTGGCACATTTTAGCATTTCCCAATACTGGACTGTGTGAATGTGACAGCAGGTAGAAACATCCAGGGGGAATGTGAGTCACATTCTTTAATGCTAGCTTTTCTTTACTTCAGCTGTAGCTTTTATTGGTTACTTGTGAGCTTAAAAGGGCTAACGCTGTATTATTTACAACATATCATATCATGTAGACCATAAATACAGGCACTCAATAACTACAAATAGATGCTAATTGTTACTGTGAGTGAAAGATATGGGGGATGTATTATTGCTTGGTCTCCCAGTTGTTGTAACGAGCTACAAAATGTCCAAAAACAAAATCACTGCAAACCCCTATGCTGTTCAATGGAAAAAATAAAATCCAAATTTACTGTAACAAATATTAATCAATGCAGTTTATTTATAAGTAGCAAGATGGCCTACAACTGGATACCTCCGTCAAGGCCGATGGCCTGGGAAGGAGGTTATGTTTTCACCGGCGTTGGTTTGTTGGTTTGTTGGTTTGTCCAAAAGTCAGCAATGGATTTGAATTATTTTGGTGGCGATCCGGATCATAATGCGGAATCAGAAATGTTTTTAAGGATTCCGATCAGCCAGAACATTAAGACCTCTAAGTATAACACATGAGCAATGTAACTGATGACACGTTGCTGACGCATGACTCTTTCCTTCAGAGAGAGAGCGAGGGGAGGTGGGGGGGCTACAACTGTAGATTCGGCATTTCTTCATATTAAACTCGGTGAAATTACAGTTGAGTTCAACCAAAGCACACTTGACGATTGTTGGAAAGAGTAACAAAGTAATGAAGTGTTTTACGATGCTCCGCTACGTACAGCTGATCTCATCATAAACAAAAATACACGGGGATGAAGACGCAAGCTGAACGGAGAGAGGGGGCAATCGTACTCGGGCACCTTGGCAGAGGTCTGCGCTCTCCGACTGCCATTCTAGTTTATATGTGGTTTAAGCCAGTGTGGCCTGTAGCTTTTTGCTAATTAGCTTTAATCAAATGGGTGACTACGAGCTTTTTGCTAATTTAGACGACACTGCTGTCAGTCAGTCATAACATGGGACATTTCCCTGTTCTGAATGTAGCGTGATGTCAAGAATCTAGGTTTTGGAGGGGTTATTTTGCCTCAACCAATCAGTACAGCTTGACATTTTTTCATGTCATGAAGTAATATTCTAATGTAAAAGATGTTATTTCTTTAAGTTGACTTGCAACAACAACTTGCCATTTTGTTGTGGGCATTTTTCTGAATTAACTCAATTAATTTCCCCACAGGGGGAAACATTTTCAGCGAGCACAACACTAAACCCAGTTAAAAAAAACAAATCAGAGACGTGGAGAGGGCCTCAGCGGTGTAGCATTCTAACTGTGGTCATGCATTTGCAACAACTGTTCAATCTATTCCACGACTCCCACAGTACAACCGGACTAAAGGCAGTGAGAAAACTCCTGTGATCTGCGAAAATATGTTGAACTGAAACCAACTGAATACATTGACACAGATGAAATCTGATGTTCCACTCTAAGTTGAAGAAATTTCCTTTTCCCTTTGTGGGGCAGAGACTGATTCACTGCACAAGGCCTGGCCGTCACAAGTAGGTTTATAACAGACATTATTATCAGCCAATCCTGTCAGAGTGTTAATGAAAGAGTGCTTGTTAACTCCTAGTTTAACACCTGTGGAATGTGCCGGCTGGGGCAGATAAGGCCTTTATCAGCTGTAGGCTGTGGGAGTTGCTGGACGGTGGACATTCCCCAGAGGCTGAGCAGCTAACCTGGGACATGACAGCGGCTACAGGGTCAGCAGAAGGCCACATACTGGAGTACGCAACATGAATATGTGCAGGTCGTCTTACAGTAGATAGTTGTAGTGGCTACAACTTTGGGCGGCCCGCTGTACAAAACAGAGGAAGACTATGGGAGGAAGAGTAGGAATCATTTGCTTAGAAGTCAACAGCAAGAGCAGGTTTCTTCACTTTCGGAAATTAAAGAACTTCTTCTTGATGACTTGCTGATTATTACGCATGAGGCAGGAGGGAAATGAGAGACAGAGACAGCTGTCCGACGCCTGGCATGCTGTTACCACCTAGCAAGAGGCTATCTCAGGTCACAGAGAAAGAGAGAGAGACGCAAACGCTCCAGATGGTGGAAGTGTATTTACAGTAGCGCAGCCTGCCATTCAACGTGCCTAGAGACTTGGCTCGCTAATTAGATAACTTTGAGTTTGCGTTTGCCAAGAGTACACAACGACAAGTGGCCAAATATGCATTTTTGATCAAAAGGCATGTGGTTGTATTTGATTACGTCTTAAAGTGATAAATGGCCATATTTGTTGTGGAGGCAATTGGCATTTTTCAGCATTATGTCTTTGTGGAGGAAGGATAATTGCAGCACGGCACAAGTGCACAGCATGCAGGAGAAGATTGACTTATATACCAGTGAGTATGTAGAGTTTAGCTGGAGGTCTGGGGATCATTCATGTGTGTGTGTGTGTGTGTGTTTGAGTGCTTGTATGTGGTGGGGTGACAGCACTAAGCACTCGGTGTCACCCAGGAGGTGTCATAGTCATTTCACTGGGTGTCATAAGGCCACTGGGCGTGTCTAAATAGGACTCGGACATCTAAAGAGCTGGTGCCACGCCACTCATCCAGCTCAATACAGCTGTCAGTCACAGCGGCCCCATCTAAGGCAAGAGGGAGGGGGGATGGTTTCTGTATGTGTATGTGCTGGGAAAAGAGTGTGATGTGAGGTCTACTGGGTCATACTGACTAATCAAATTCCAGCACCAGCTCTGGGATCGGGGACCTCGTCCCTCGTGGGGGGAGGGGGGGATCCAAATATGTCAGGCAAGGCAGGCGACCTCAGTGCAAGTGGGAGTGTGTGAGAAATGGAAGTGTGATGTGAGGTCTGAGACACAAGAACTGATGAGTCAGTGGATTCCAGTCTCTAGGGCCTGGAGTTCTCTTCTGGGGGAGTTTGGAATATGTCAAAGACACAGTCTGACAACCTGACAGCAATGGTTTCAATGTTTCAGCCTTTACTGAACCTGGACAACACACTGGTTTAAAAGGTGTCTCAAGCTCCTTCCACATGGATTACCTATAACATTGGCTTTTTGCATCGTCTCTTGTCTGGAAAGTTATGGTATCAAGGACGGAAAGTGATGTCTAAATAATTACATCAAATTCTGCTGCCTAATTTATAAAATGAGCACAAGCACTGTGAGACAATTAAGTGATCAATTAATTACAGCGCTCCTTTAATGCTACTTGAGCCTGACCCAGTACAATTAAGAAGTGACCCTGACCCTTATTAAGGAAAAATAAAGATTGAAATCACATTTTACGTAGCAAGCTACATGTCTGAAAGGGGCTTGATTTAATGTACAAAAACCTGTCTTAATTTCAACAGGTTTGACAGTTGCCAGGTTTCCAGCCGAATTTCCAGAAATTTGGTAAAATATAATTTGAATTAATACGCATTTCCATCCACTACCATCATGCTAATATTAGGACACATCTATTTAAATAGTTGGTGGAGCTAATTGTCCAGTCGGTGCCATTATACCACTGCAGAAGAAGAGGACGCAATGATAACGTCATTAAAAGAGCTCCAGTCAAACCTCAAACGTGGAAAACCATGAGGAAAACTTGGTGGAAATATGGCTGATATGTTTTGTCTCTTCGGTGTAGAGGAAGCTTCAGTAAATACGTATTTTAATTCCACATAAAAATGTTCTAGGTTATAGGTACGAATCGGACAAAATTCTGTATACAAACAGGAGGAAAGTTACAAATGTCATGTGGTCCATAAATCCACAGGAAATGATCTGCAAATGCGCAAATATCATTCCACGTGTAGAAATAGATACACAAATGCGTATATATCACTTTACATGTAAACCTTAAAATATGTATTTACAGAGTAAGATATGCGTATTTGCAAATCGCCCTGTATTTTTGTGGATGTGATTTTACACAACACAAATACAAAAATACATGTTTGTGGATAGTGAAATATTTGGAAATCATGGTACACATTTGTGGATTGTCTTCTGTGGATTACAACTAATAAAGTTCAATAAAAACTTCCATATTGTTCCAGTTAGAAAAACATTTGACTTGATTGAAATCTCCTAAAGGCCAATTTTGCAAAAGGGAAAAGAGTGTGTTGACCTGAGGGAGATCCTTGTTCGATCAAACAGTAAACAGTAAAATGTTGTGGTTGTCAGACAGCATGCAGGACATTTCTCTTCTGCCCTCAGAGCGACTTTTCCAGTGCATCTGTCCTTCAAGACATTTATATGTTGAAGCACATGGACAACTTTGAAGTTTTGCAAATACGAGAATGAACTTACTTTCCCCAACATCAACATCTTTGGCTAACGATTCTCCAGAGTATCATTTTTTACAGATCTTCACTTTTCCTTTCCTCTTCCAATTAACAGTCTTAACAAGACCGGGATGGGCCACATAGATGACCGGGGGGGTTCAGAAGGTTTTACACTCGGAGTCAAAGGTCAGCTAAGTTTAGTTGCGCCCTGGAGAGGGAGCGAGTGTTTCACCAGAGAGTTTGATAAAAGAAGCCACCTCTTGCAGGAGCAAGCTAAAGCTCCATATTGAATGTGAATTAGGGCGGGGGCCCATCCACCTCTATTGTCTGGATAAAAGAATAGCTTGTCTTTCATGTCCCAGAGTTAGCAGCCCTCTGGGTCTGCTGGTATCAACCCTGCTGATCTCTCTCCTGCTGCAGGGATGGACTTTGAAAATGCTTCAGCTACATGCTGCTGATGTGATAATTAAGATCAAACCGAGATCTGTCCGAGAAGACTTTGAGCTACATCTTCATCGTGCACTTTGATTTGATCATCACACATACATAAAGACAACACACCTTGTTAAAGTCTAGAGTGAATTTGCCTCCTTTAACTCAGCTTGCAGAGCGCTGACAGTTCTCAAAGCTTGCAAAAGCTCCTTTTTTTCCATTTGTCCCTGTCCTCCTGCACCTCACTCTGCACTCTCATGGAACTCATTACCGAGTTTCTCCCTCCACCCATGTTTCCCAAACACACCAGGGTCACATACCTTTTTATCAAATTAGTCTTCGCATTTTTTTGAACCTACTGGGAGTACCAGATGAGCGGGGAATACGCTATTAGGACGATTCCTGTGTGGTCACAAAACTGCCAAAATGATTTTCAATTGCTTTCCTGTCATTGTCTCAATGCTTGGCTATTGCATTGTCTCCTTCTCTCAGAAGCACCACCCATCTGGCACACCAGGCAGGTTAAAACAAACACCCAGAATGATGCGAACAGAGCAAACGGTTTTTGACCCAAGTTGCTCCCACTTCTTATTTTATGTTCTTTCCTGCTTCTCCTTATTCTATATCCTCCTCTGAATGAGTGGGTGTCGCCCACTAAACACATCTTAGTTTGCTTTGTAGATGTTGTTTAGATGTAAAGGAAGCTGTGGAGAAATTTAAATCATGTATTTCTTGCATTGTATGCACTGAGACACAAAAGGAAGTTAGACATTTATGATTGTGACACTAATTATAGGCTTCCCGATGGGCCTGTTCAGAGCAGTCACTTTAAAATGAACAAAAGAGACGATCAATGATGGACAACAATGACAGGCAGACACAACTAAATACATGATTAATATGTGAGCGTTCATCATCTGATATTGGCAAGCAGTTAATAGCACAGTGTGCTTTGGAAACTTTCTCGGTGAAGCACAAATGATACTTTCTGCGTCTGCGTGGCCATGAGGGTCTCATCATGGAGTAAATGTCGTCATCTGTCCATGACAACAAGGGTCCGTGTGGACCGCCCACGCAGCCCAAAATTTATGACACCACGATAAACATGTGTGAACATGTCTGTGTATGCAGACACCCAAAATACCATCAACAGAACGGTGTCCATGTCTGTTTTGGAGCATATCCTGCCCTTAAGCCTGAACAGACTTACTTTCCACTAACACCTTGTTTTTCACTTGTGTCGCTATGAAAGATTATTATTATATAATAATAGGATATTATTATTTTATGTTATTATCATTATTATTGGTTTCTATGTACAGTACATCTACACAATAAAGTAACCCCTAAATATATGCCATTTTTATTTTAAAGATCCCATACTGTAAAAAGTGAGATTTATATGTCTTTTATAATATAAAGAAGGTTTAAGTGATATATAAATAAAAGTATTCAAACGCTCAATCCACAGATAAATACACACAGCCCGTATTCAGAAACTGTGCCAAATCTGAATGACTTGTTGAATCACAAGTTTTCTGGACAGCCCACAAAAACCTGACTGGGTTGTCTTATTTCACAGTTTATGGGTTGGTAGGTACTCCAGAGACCCAGATGGATGTACACACTGAAAAAGAGTGTTTTTCATGATGTGTCTCCTTTAAACCATCTCATAAGTTTATGGTTAAAAGTTAGATTAGTGCTCTTGTTCCAGTAGTGGGTGGCTCTGACTGCGAAGATGTCTGTACATGTGCAGCACGGTCTCCTCTGGTAGTTGCCCTTGTTGCACTGCTGCTACTATCCTTATGCATTATAAGCTGTGTGGGAGGTGCAGGCCCATGTAAAACCTTAAAGATGAGGCAAGCATCTGCAAAACTGTCTCGGTGAAATAAATTGTACTTTTGTACTATTTGGCAATGGGGATAGCTTTTGACCTATTGGTCAAATGTTTTTAGTGTCAACAGACTCAATTAGTTTCAGAGTTGTCATGCCCGCTTGTGAGCAGCTCATAAAACAGTATGTTATGTGGGAGAAGATCATATCATAAAGAGGTTGGCTAACTTTGTTAGGTATGATCTGATATGGCTAAAGATAGCCAGGCTGAATTTGATAGTACTGGCTACTTTTTAACATGCTTATTGTGTGGCTTTGCACTATGGCTGCCAATAAGGGGGTTCTCTTTCCACCATTCAGTCGTATTGTTATCCATGCTAAACATTCACTTGTTGTCAAGACTAATGCTGACAAAGGGTAAGTATTGAAAAACAAGTTTCATGAAGACTATATGCATACCGATTCAATTTTATACTAGTTTGCACACGCTACATGTGAGGGAATGTGGAACAAGTTGTGTGCTAATGAATCCGAACTAGAGCACTCTCTCCTGCAATGTAAGTACAACAACCCTTAAAGGTCCCATATTATAAAAGAATTTGATTTTCTTGTTTATTTATTATAAAGCAGGCTTAATCCTATATAAATACTGTGAAAATATCGAAACACTCAATCCACAGGGAAATACACACAGCCCATATTCAGAAACTCTGCATATGAAACAAGCTGTCAGGATTTCTGTCCATTTGTGATGTCACAAATATACAATATTTAGACAATTTCACAGTTTTAAACGTAAATATTCTAAATGTGTCCCACTTTATTTCCTGTTGCAGTGTATGTAAATAAAATCAGCTGACAGGAAGTAAACATGGAGCCAAGCTGTTTCCTAGCAATGCAATTCCGTTGAAATGCGCTAAAACGGAGCGTTTCTGACAGAGGGTGAATACATGTATATTCAGACAGACAGTATGAGGAAAATAATGTTGTTTGAACATTAAAGCATGTAAACATGTTCTAGTAGAAACCCAAAATACAAGTATGAATTTGAGGATGAGCATGATATGTCCCCTTTAAGTAAAATAAATGGAGTTGTATTTGATAAACTGAACTTAGTGTGTACATTGTGACATGTGGACATTACTAACATAAAGTGGCAGAGTAATTTAAAAAACTTTAACAGCACACAGGATGGATTAGTCAGATCATTTGCCTTAATATCATTTACAGCTCTGAGTAAAGGTGAAGGGCCACTGGTTGGTGTCAAAATATCCAGTAGACAAATGGGTTTGGGACCTAGCAGCTCGATTCAGGACCACATAGAGGTCAATCAGTGATGGTGGGGTGTCCTCAACAAGTTAACCCGACTGTGAACAGGCTTCCTCCAGCGCACAAGGCCTCCATACATATCAGGCAGGGCCTCCTGCTGTTAGCCGAGGGCCCTGTAGGAGCGCTCGGGGAGGCTACTGTTTCTGCCAGTGTCAGTGAGATGGATGAGGGGGGAAACACGCAGAGAGGGAGAGTCCATTTAAACCGGGTGACATCTTAGACTCTGTTTGACACGTCAACACAAAATCTCACAACCCCCCAACTTCACTCGCACCGGCTCAATGAACATATGGTGTCCCCAAACACTTTAAACACATATGCAGAAGAAATTACATTACCGCTGACGATGATGACCAAATTACATTTGTCACACTCTCACATGGGGATAGAGAGAGTGGAGGAAGGGGAGCACACATGTATGCACACACACGTGTGCGGCACAAAGGTTGGAATTCTGCACAAAAGAGTAAAGGGATGACACCATACTGTGGCACTGACAGACAGAGTGATGGATATGATGGATCAATCACCCTCTCTGTTTAATCAGGACATCAGTCACCAAATTGGAAGGGCCCCAATGGATACGGTGGGAGGGGGAGGTAGGGGAGAGAGTAGAGGCCGGGGGGAGAGCTAGAGGATCTTTAGAAATACATTTAGCCCCTGATGGGAGTCTTTATGGGTTGATGGAATGATGATGCTATATATTTAAATTGGCAACAAGCACACGCTGGTCTTGCAGTCCTGTTAGCACAGGAAGAGGTAAAACAAATAATTCTAGAGGGTCACAAAGAAGGTTTACTAGTTGATGTAGATGAATAGAATTCCAGCTGGTGTTTTTGTGTGTAATTTTGAAAATCCACAATACTGGTACAACAATGAGAGGGAATTGGCATCATGGGAAATGCTGTGATATTTTAAACTCTAACATTTACAACAGTGGGCAACCAATAGTATTGTGAACCCCTTAGCGTTCATCAGTGAGCTTATAGATTTAATCATTTACTTTAATCAATAAGTGGATTAATGAGTAATTAAGCCGAAGCTTGATATTAGAGAATTCAGTTCAATTATTTGCACAGCCGACCCACAGAGCCAGAAAGACTCCTCATACAGCGCTGTGAGGTTGTACTTAAAGGAATACTTCCCCCACCAAATGACCATTTGTATATCAGTTACTCACCGCGTGTTACAATGAATTCACTCATGCCTCCACGGTGAGCGAAGAATCCAAAAACGTCCGAAAGCAGAGTACATCCTTGATGATTGCATGAGTTGTGTGAGAGTTTGTAAACGGACGCTTTGACATAGTTTTGCTATTAAACCTGGATCCGGTAACACGGGGTGAGTAATTGTTGATGAATTTAATGAATTTTAAGGGTGAAGTATTCCTTTAAGCTGTCAGTGCTGGTCGAATGTCGAATAGCTTGGGATACCCCCTCCAACCACACTTTTACAACATCGGATTTTGGGGGGGGGAGCGGTGTCCCACAGTTTCTTTAACTTTACAAAACCAACAATCTGACATTCACACTCACTCCACTCTGTGATTGGCCAGCTGTGCAGCGGTGAGAAGGGACCCGCTGATTCAGGTTGATCTAGACGAGAGCTTTAATAGGTTTGAACTATACTGTCTATAGCTCTCTTTATTGGTTTTTGTTTCATAGCTGTTTCTGGCACTTGTGTGTGAACAACCGAGTGCAACACGATGAATGTCTGAAAACGAAGATGAAGACTGTCCCGTCATCCCCATATGTATCTTGTCTCCCCAGCCTTTCTGTCTGCCTTCCAGTGTGGCCGTTCAGAACATCTAGCTATAAAAACTTTAGATTACTTCTGTGGTCAAACAACACGTCCTACAAACTTTAGGCACAGTGGCGTTTTCAGCTAAATGCTAATACCAGCATGCTAACATGCTCACAATGACAATGCTAACATTCTGCTGTTGAACACCTTAGTTCAGCATGTTAGCACACTAACATTTGTTAGCCTCAGCTGTAAGTACAGCTGAGGCTGATGGGAATGTCATTAGTTCCATAGGTAGCCTGTTTGGTCATAAACCAAATTATTGGACACATTGGAACTTTGACCTGATAGTGGAACTAAAAGAAATGTTTTTAGGATTCATCTGGGGACCACAAACGTCTGGACAACATGTCACTGATTTATGACATTGGTGGACTGCAGGACTGCTTTGAAGCAAGCAGTATCACAGACTCACTACTGTATATTTTGATTTACTCTGCCGAACACTGCACCTGGACTCTTTTTACAACACAGTGTTGTTTTCAGGAATGACCGCAGTGACAGAAAAGATGCTTGTTATACCCCCGCAACAAAGTAGTCGGGGTATATAGCACTCCGTGTGTCCGTCCGTTCGTTCGCGTGTCACACTTTTGTTTCCGGAGCAGAACTTGGAAACTATTTAACTTAGGAACTTCACATTTGGTATGATGGTTGACAGTGTGGTCTAGTTGTGCCTTTCTGGGGTTAAAATCCAGGGTGCCCAAAATTTTTGAAATTTTCGCCAAAAACAGATTTTTTTCAACTTCAATTTCGTTTCCGGAGTAGAACTCGTTCCATTAGTTCCAAAAGGGCAAAACCTTTGGCCCTACTTTAGCAGGGTTCAAGCAGTGAGCGGGGGTATGTGAACCATGCTCACTTTTGCTTGTTTATTCTGTCAACACATATGTTCCTTTGATAGCATTATGGGTGCTCTATGTGGTGCTAATGTCCCGCAGGCATAGTGGGTGGTAAAAAGTTAGATGTTGTCATTATAGGCTAAGATTATGGAAATGTCTGATAAAAGGCTGAGCAGCTTCCACTGCAAAGTTTTGCTTTTTGTGTCACTTGTGATGTCAGCTTGTTGTGATTTGCTTGTTAAGGAAGCAAAGAAAAGGTGGAGAAACTGAATGAGTAAAATACCTGATTTGCTAGGCTGGAGGGTCAGTCAGAGATCTCTTTCTCCCACTCAATCCACTGAGTGTATACCAATAAACACACCTTTATACTAACTTTGCCCCAGTATTCTGAAGGCGTGATGGAGATGGGGACAGGAAATCCCTGACTTCTGCTATAGCAGCATGTGTGGCGCCCTGGTTAAGAGTCTCAGTCAGCTGATCACCCTCCCAGCAGTCTCATCAACAACCGAGCCTGACAAACGCACTGTGAAATGAGCCTATCCCTGTCCTCCGTGCCTTCCATCAGGAGAGCACTAATGAAAGCTAACATCATCAGCCTAACAGCCATGGATCTGTGTCACACCCTCAGTCCTTTTGCTCCATCTCCACACACACACACACACACACACACACACACACACACCCTTTATATTGTCACCCTGGGAGCTGCACAGCTGTGACTGAGGCCAAATCCACACTAAGTCAGCTACATCTGAAAATATAGCTTATGTGTGAAAACGATTTGCATCCACACTAGTATTCATACTGAAACGCCCAAATGGTTAAATAAAAAAAAAGGATGTGTTAAGGCCAAAACACACCGCCGCCGAGCGGCGCGTCAAAACAGCCACCCCTATTATTCCAGCTCTGAGTTGTGTCTCCAGTCTTCTTCCCATGCTGCATATGACCCGAGCCACCTCCACTAAGGTAGGACTAAATCACATACTAACATTCTATTCATACTAAGTATGCAGTGTGTTCACACTGCATAGTTTGTGGATTTTGTGTTTGTAAGAAGTATGTGTATACTACATTAGCAAGAGTTTGGGACGTGAGCTCTCTGCACATACTCAACTGCCCCACAATGCATTGCATCTGTGTGCCTTGAGACCAGCCTTCAGTCTTATGAGATTTTTCTGCCTGGCTAAAAGCTGTTAATATGTCACTTTATTAAGTTTTAATAATGTTTTGAGGTTAGAAAATAACCGTTTATATTCCGAATATGTGGTCAGTCTATCCAAATAACGGCGTTGCGACGTTTTCAGAGATGTGATGGAGCCACTGGGGGGGAGGAAGTGGGGTGCCTTGACACCAGACCGGCTGTCGCTTGAGCATACTTCCGTGTGAACCGTGTGAAATTGTTCATTTAGTATGCAGTAGATACTGACTAGTATGCAGTTGCACGTTAGTATACGATTTCAAACACAGCCCATGATAGGACAAGCGGTATATAGTTTGAGAGGCAAGATTTAGGGGAAAGAAAGTCCACAAATCCCTCGCTGCACCGCTTGCTGCTGTTCATTAAGCCTGTTGCGTACATAGCACACAGTAAGTGAAGGCGACACAGATGAATGTGTCAATATATTTTTATCACCTCCTCCCTCAGCTGGACAGTGAGGTACACTGTAGAGAGACCAACCAATCAACCAGCCTGAAACAATAAAAGCGGAGGAGACGAAGGTAAGCCAGTTGCAAAGTGAGGGGGACGTGTGTCGCCTACCCCCAGTGCGAGTTAGGCCCTTGCCTGGGCTCCTTGAAGTGAATGTGGGGGCTGTGTTTCTTCACGGCCTAGCTTCTGTGCTCCAGATAACACCTTTCCCACGGTGCTGAGAGGTGACACACAAACACATCTGCCCTGAACTCATGCAAACCCCTCCAGAATCCCGTCTTAAAGAGCAGAGGGAGTGGGGTGGGGTGTGTGGGTGGATCGACGCGAGGTGGCAAACTCATCTATTCATGCTAAAACCATCGCGGCTGTCAGTGCTTTGCGAGAATGACAGAGCGGCTTCTTTTCACTTAAAGCTGATGTAGACGAGAGAGCTAGCCTGACAAAGAGAAGCACCAGCCTGACAAAGTCTGAGGAGCGCAACACCTCGTTCACTCTGATCTACTCACTGTAGATCAGAAAGATATCAAACTATAAGCCTTCAGTGTTTGGTGCTTTCATCTGGGTATGAATAATCAACCCCCTCCTCTAACATGAGAGTGAATGTACTCCCCATACCAGTCAAGATGAAGTGATCCCTGAACAGCAGCCAGTGAGTCCATGTCTGAGAGGCCAAAGCTGTTCCGGCCCGTCAATAGATAGAAATCTCTGCTGTTTATTTGTACAGTGCTGATTAAACTGAGTCATGCTGTATTCAGAGGCAGCAAACCACTGAGCTGCACCTTCGCTTGCGGAATGTTTGCGTGATGCACGAATGCACGAGTGACTGTTGTGCAGACTTCTCAAGAAAAGTCCTATGAGTGACGGTTGGATGTTGAGTAAGACCTCGGCTCTTTCCTATTCCGCCGCTTCTTGAGCTCTCACACACCGGCGGCTCGCTGCACACAACGTCACCGTGACCCCTGTCGCCAGGAAACAGCCATTGTTACAGTGGGGAACAGTGGCAAGCGAAGGAGAGTGAATTGTGAGCCGTGTGTGTGTGTGTTTGGTGGCAGGAGGAGGGGGGTGCGTGCTTGTGATGGATGTGTCTCTCTTCCTGTTTGTAGTTTCTCAGGAGTGCTCTTTTTTTCCCATGCTGTGAATCACACACACTCGCTCACACGCACACGCTGCCATGCTTTCTCCGCGGAGAGAAGCGGGCGCGAGAAGAAAGAGCGGAGGGAGATGAAAGAGTCGCGGGGCTAAATCTCATTCCCCTCGGACCAAAGGATATGCCAAAGACACACTCAGGAGGCCTGGAGAGTCTTTTGAGTCTAATTCTTTATTCCCCCATGTTTTGACATAAAACTCCAGCCTCCACAGTGAAGGTGGTGCGCCGGCACACAGTCCAGATCATGTTCCCGTCAATCCGCTGCCCTTTCATGCGTCTTTTTCAGTTGAGCAAACACGGAGCGACCCTCACAGTTTTTAATTTCAGCTGATAATTGCTCTGATACCTAAACTTTGCTCATTTTGAGCCTTGAATGGCAGGGAAGGGAGGGACCTCCGGGTTGCTGCGGCCAAGACGAGAGGAGAAGCAGACCGCTCGTCTCAGATGAAGATAGAGACAAGAGCTTAACCAGATCGGCTTCCCCCGCCGGCCAATACTTCAAACCTGACCCTTGACCTCTCCGTTTGGCCTGTCAGAATCACCTGTCCTCCTCTCTCTCTATCCTCGTCCAGCCCTCCCCGAGAAAGATGATCCTGAGCACAGCTTGTCACGTATATACCTGGTGGTGACAGCCAAGTTCCCTCAGAGTCTTTTGTCCCAGAGGTCATCTCTGAAGCTCCTCTAACACTTAATTACATCTCTTCTTCAGGGGAAGGGGACATGGCTGTCACATGCGAGGCAGATTCGGGCTCTTCACCGGCCTTGACACAAACAAATCATCAGGAGGAAGACATCAGGCATATGGCGGTCGTAGTGAATGGGGAGCTCTTTTAAGGGTTAGTGATTTTGAATTGAGCGAATCGTCGGGACGGCCGTTCTTGAGTAATGGTCAGTCAGAGAACGGACATCTGGTCAGCGGTTCAATGAAGGCTGTTGGGGGTCACACGGTACCAGATAGTGTGTGACGATAATGGGAAGTGGCAGAACAAATCAGACAGCAGAAGAAGGAGATAGACCCTGTGCTTGTCTCTTTCAAACATTACACTTTACTTTTGACTATTTCACTATTTATGGTTGTAAGATTCCTCTCTCGTTGACTACGTTTATATACACAGTAATATTCCACCATTATTCCGAATATGACCCGGGTCATGTAAACAGCATATTCTGTTTGGATAATCTGAATTAGTTCTTATTCTGAATGGAGCAGTTTCCAATGTGGGATATGCTGATATTATTCATGTTTTAGGAGCATTCTTTGGACATGTCTACAGCACATCTCAGTTGGGTTTTTACTGCAGTTTGTGACACACGGCCTCTTTCCTGTTTACGTCCAGCTCTGTGTGTTGGACACAAACCAACTAGCTGCCAGTTTGTAGAGCTGCATGCCCAAAAGAAAAGAAGGAGAAACATTATGAAAGACTTGGATACTTGGATGGTGGATGGCACACTGATAGGAATATGCACCGTGATATGGCTGTGGCTGTCATTTGCCTCAATATAAAATGCATTTGAATCACCACACTACATGATGTGCCCTGAGAGCAACAATGTAACACACTATGGACCTGTGGAAAACCCACCCAAACCTAACATGCATACATTTGTTGTCACAATAAGTGACCTGATCCGACCTGGTCCAAACAGAACTGGGGATCATTAGACCTAATTCCAAATACCAGTCAACCCATGCAGACTCAAACACAGAGAACACAAACCCTGATGGCAAGATGATGCGAACAAGCAGCTGCAGTCAAAAAGGGATGCAATTTTTCCTGGACTTCTGTGAGTTCACACTCTTCATCTTGCTACAGGAAGCTCAGTTTTCAGAGATGATGATGATGATGATGATGATGATGATGTACAGCAGGATCAGGAATCTTAAATTCACTCAGGTAGTAGACATATTGAGACCCATGGCAAAACTATGCCCGACCCGATCAGACTGAATACCATTTGGACCTCTCCCAACTTGTGTCCTGGTTTGGGTTGCGGCTACTAGGAACCGATGGAACAAGGGAATACTTTTAATAGCAGGCAGTGCACATTTACCCCCCTAAATAACTCCTGTGATAAACAGTATACACACACACACACACACGCACACACACGGATACATGCAGGGCTCTTGATAAGCTCTTAACTTCCACCATGTATGAAGTTCAAGGTTTTTTATTTGTCATTTGTCAAATCCAGCAAAGCAATCATTGACAAGGAACATTTTCGGTCTCAGGTTCCTTCAACAATGCTCATAAAATATGTATATATAAAACGGAAAAGAAGTAAAGAAAAATAAAAGTGATAATCTAAGACATAAAATAGTGCAGTTAAAATATAGAGCTTAAATATGAACAAGTAAATATAAAATAGTAATGTAAATGTAAATTTGTAATTTTGTTGAAGACAGTTTTTCAGATGGCAAAACACAATGTAAACAGGATGTAGTGAGTATATGCATGACGAGAAGTAATATATATACACCGAAGTGTAAACAGGAATGTAGTATGTATAGAGAAGTAATATATTTATACAGTAAATATATACAGTATATATATATTACAGTTTGTAAATCAGTATGTAAAGAATATAAAGGAGTTCTGTCAAAGTTAACACGATAATAACACATTAATGCAATTTTGCGATTTTTAGGTTGTAGCCACTCAATTTTAAAGCTAGAGTGAAGATACTGGTATTATGTAACTAGAAAATCCTAAGGAATCCATTGGTGCCAACCATGTCATACTAGCTATTAAAGGAGGTTAAATAACGCTGCAAACTTGTGCAAAATGTTGGCGAGGAAAAACAATTTTCAAAGGGGTCCCTTAACCTCTGACTTCCATATATGTGAATGTAAATGGGTCCTATTGGTACCCACGAGTCTCCCCTTTACAGACATGCCCACTTTATGATCATCACATGCAGTTTGGGTCAAGTCATAGTCAAGTCAGCACACTGACACACTGACAGCTGTTGTTGCCTGTTGGGCTGTAGTTTGCCATGTTATGATTTGAGCATATTATTTTATGCTAAATGCAGTACCTGTGAGGGTTTCTGGACAATATCTGTCATTGCTTTGTGTTGTTAATTGATTTCCAATAATACATATATACATACATTTGCATGAAGCAGCATATTTGTCCACTCCCATGTTGACAAGAGTATCAAAAATACTTGACAAATCTTCCTTTAAGGTACATTTTGAAAAGATTAAAAAACTGTGCGATTAATTTGCGTTTAATCACGATTAACTATGGATGTGATTAAATATTTTAATCAATTGACAGTCCTAATATAAAGGTAAATAAAGGTAAAGTGACAATGGTAATGTGGAAACAGCCCCTGCAACCACTGTAATGTGAGTTAATGATTAACTCCAGACAGTAAATAAATAATTAGAGACTCGTGCTGCATTAACTCACCGTCTATTGAAATAATGAGAAAATGTTCTATACAGTGATTCACATTATAAGTCTGCAGTATTAAACATCTTTAAGTGATTTGCTCAGCCCTAACTGAGGGAGACTCTAACGATTGGTGCAGAGAGGACATGGTGTATGTTTCTCAGCTATCGGTGGTCAGCGCTGCAGCTCTCCGCTCCACTGACCCTCCTACATCCTCAATCTCTTCACTCTCCTAAAGTCTCCACCTTCACCATCCTCCCCCTTTGTCTCCCTCTGCTCCTCACCTCTCCCATACCCAGCCCCGAGGTGAAAGAACTGTTCTCATTCAGGGTATAGTGGAGGGGATGGGGGGGTTAGCTTGCTTTCAGGTCTCCTTCCTCAATGGCTCTTTATGCCAGGACCCCTGGGCCATCAACATGACAATGTGACAATGTGGCGGGGCTTTTTAAAAGAGATCCTGTGTTTGTTAAGTGTTTTTCCCCCTGAAGAGCAACCACGGGGCAGGGTCAGGGGACCTGAAAAGTGCTCGTGAAAGACGAGGGCCAACTTTGATCACACAATGTGAAAGGGATGGACTTTTTGATTAACTTGAGCCGGGAGAGCCGGGTTCTGTTTCTTTTGGGTTTCAGAGTGTAGTGTGTGTAAATCTGAGATAGGAGGATAATCTATATAACATAATTCAAGCTGAAATTTGAAATTAGAATTATAGAGTACGCATCTGTTGTGATTTGACGCTATATATAAAAATAAATAAATTGAATTGAAACCTTTGCATTAGACGTTCTGTGTGAGTATTACCCAGAATCACTTCCAGTGCAGAAAAACTAAAGGTCCCATATTGTAAAAAAGTGAGATTTTCATGTATTTTATATTATACAGCAGGTTTAAGTGCTATATAAATACTGGTAAACTATCAAAACGCTCAATATACGGAGAAATACAAACAGCCATTAGGATTTCTGTCCATTTGTGATGTCACAAATATACATTTAGACCATTACACGGTTTTAAACGTAAACATTCTAAATGTGTCCCAGTTTATTTCCTGTTGCAGTGTATGTGAATGACTTCAGCTGACAGGATGTAAACATGGATCAAAACTGTTGCCTAGCAACGCAATTCCGTAGCAAATCCGTTTAAATGCACTAAAACGGAACGTTTCACACAGAGGGTAAATACAGGTATATTCAGGTAGACAGAATGAAGAAAATAAAGTTTTTTTTAACAATACATGCATGTAAATGTGCTCTAATAGAAACGCAAAATACAAGTATGAACCTGAAAATGAGCACGATACGAGACCTTTAAAGGGATTTAGAATTGGGGGGAACTGTAATATTTTCCACACTCATGAATGCCTTTTGAGCGCCGTTAGAAATGATGTTGACTGGTGAGATTACTGAGGTTTATCTCTACATGTGGATGTCAATGGCATCAGTATAGAAGCTCCCCTCAACAGTATCAGCACACACCTTCTTTGTATCCACTGTTGCAGCGGTGGATGCATGCAAACAGGAAGCGGTGTAATCCCATTTCATAGTTGGTAATGAAATGAGTGACTCTCTAAATACCTCCATTACAACATGTAGTGTAGACAGAGCAGCTGTTTAATTTACCACTCACTGTTTCTGCCCTTGGGTCCCCGGCACCATGAAGAACATTCACAAACTGTGAGTGTTGTGGATTACATAACTCCTTCATCTGTGTCACCTCAGTGACACTGGCTGCTGTTCTTTCATTATACCATGAAGACACACACTAGTTTAGTTTAACACAGTCTCACATACACCGTCCTGCTGCCCCAAAAGCCTCAGTTTGAGCACCAAATAATTCACCATTTCCTCCTGTTTCAGTAATGTTTGCTAAGGACTACAGTGTCCAGCTGTTTAAGGAAATTACTGAGACAATAAAAAAAATGAACCTTTACATTTGTTTTCTGACTTTTAAACACTAACGCAAGTCACCTGTTAGCTTGTGGCAGATTGAGGCATTTACTGTGATCGTTAGTCTTTCAATGTAACTGAATTAACGGGATAGTTTGGGTGTTTTGTAGTGGGGTTGTATGAGGTATTTATCCATATAGGTGTATTACTTACAGTAGATGACGGTCGGCGTGCCCCCAGCATCGAGAAACAGACGGGAGCATCGACACCGGAGCAAAGCAGTACAGTGCTGTGGACGGGGCTGCAGCAAAACGTATTTTAGCCACCTAAAAAAAGGGCCAACCTAAAGAAATCGTGAAGTGTGCGCTATATTTAGAATATTTTCACTGCTTTATCTTGCCGTCCGACAGCCCTTTCCTTCTCCTTTCCGACGGGGAGCTGAACTGAAAGTGAAACTTATCTATGCTCTCTCCAAAGCCAGCAGGCTTAGATGACAACAACAGTACAATATAACGTACACATAAATGGATATACAATTTTTTTAGGTAAGCCTTTCTTTTAGGTAGCCCAGTCCCGAGCACTGTGATGCTTTGCTCCGGTGTCGGTGCTCCTGTCTGTTTCTCGATGCTGGGGGTGCGCCGACTGTCATCAACTGTAAGTAATACACCTGGATAAGTTCCTCATACAAGCCCACTTCAAAACACCCAAACTATTCCTTTAATATTAACAATTTTAAAGATGTTCGTTCTCATTTATTCAATCTTAATGAAAGGCATACAGTATTCAATCATACTGAGAGCAGGTGAAAGTATCTGAAGTATCTTAGATTATGACAGCTGAACTGACTCTGATTAATACTGCCAATCAGTGAGACATTATGGGACCAAGTCAATCATCATTTTGGCTAAAACTTCAAGGAATAGGTGGTGCTCACTGTGATACATACACCTTTAAGCCTTGACTGACATGTGATTATTAGTGACATATCCAAATTGTTTCTCCTGAGATTACCTCTGCATGGCACCCTTTCAAATACGGATTAGAGAAATACGAAACCGGCTCTTTGGGCTCTTTGAAACCCTCTCTAACAACTCCATCTTCCCCGCTCATGTTATTGCCTCTCCTTCGACTTTCACCCCAAACCACCCAAGAGCAAAGCAGACAAACTCTGCAAATTCTTTCATTTACACTGCTTCTCCAATTCGGCTTCTTCTTTTTTTTTTTTTTTCCCCCAGCGGAGTCACGCTGGAAGTCTTTTCCTCTCCACCTCCATGAAACATTCTCTATTATTCATCAAAAGGAGCTTTAAGCACCTCTCCCTTCCCGTTACACGAGCGAAAAACAAGACATCTCTGGCTCTTTAATGCCGATTCCTCTCATCTGCTCTGCAGGAACAGAAATTTGTGGATCATTAAAATAAAACACAACCACAAGTTACAGAAAATTGATTCTTTGGCTTGGAGCAGAGGAATAAGAAAGAGAGGGAGGGCAGACAGGGGAAGCTGTTCCTGGATGGATGAACCAAGACTTGCCCTCAATTTCTGGCACTAAAATCATATCATTTCTCTCTTTGCTTTAATTCTGAGGAAATTTGTACTTCTGTGGCAGCGGTGCTCACACTCAATCTGACAATACGGGCTCATGGATGGATGCACAGTTACTCAACACAAAAGGTCCTTTTCATCTGTGTGGAAGTGACTCATCTGACAACTGTTATCAGTTCACAACAACTAAAAGTATTCTTGATCTACAATGGAAGCTGCACAAAGCGCGACTACATGTGAACAAATTATTTCTTTCTACTAAATTTAGACTCAGAGATGCTGAAAGCTGCAGGTAATTAAAAAAAACTATAAATGACAAAAAAAAATCCTTGTGAAGTTGGAGCACTTTCATTTTTAGCTTGAGCGGTGTGACCTTTTTAAAGCTGATTCACTGGGCTTTTGAGTTATGTGTTTTTAAATATAGTAATGCCAGTTTATTTCGAGCGCAGCACTCCGGGGAGAGTTATCACAATGGCCTCATTTTGCCAGAGTGGGATGGCAATCTTTTAGTGCAGGACTGTGTCATTGTCAAGTTGTGTGTTTTCTTTTCTCCCTCGTTCTGTCTGTTTGGTTGGTTATCTGATGTTCTTGCCGCTATATTTACAAGCTCTGATAAAAGCATCATTTTAGCCTCTGATAGTGCATGATAACAGCATTTAAAAATGGACACAGGCAAAGTTAAATATAGGTCAAATAGTCAGTTCTGCTGACAGCAGAGCAACACATGCAATTAACCGTCACAGTTTATATGCTTCTACTCAACAGCTGAGGCAGTGAGCAATCTTGAGGTTATGAAAACTGGAGGTGACTGAGCTTTTTCTTCTCTGTGTTTTTCATTTTAAGACATTAGTGGTTTCCTGTGAATGTTAATCTCTTCATTTTGTTGTCAAGGGAATTCATACGATACATACAGTATAGAAGATGGATATGGCTTTGGAAGATTTGCATGGCAAGCCAGATTATTTTAAGAAGCTTTTTTTTGCTCAACTTCAAGTGTGTTTTATCTGCGGGATTTCAAAAGAGTGCAATCTAAACACATTTGATGTATTTGTTTGCACATAAAAAGATTTTTTAAAAAGTTTGAACATTATACATTTGACATCTCCCTTATTAGATATCAATAGTCATACTTAAAAAAGAAAACGGATGAAAAGATAAAAACAAAAGATTCCATGATTCATCAAAGTTTCAAGACTAAGCAGTGTTACAAAAAATATATAGAAATGTACAATTTACACAGAAGTTTATGTTTTACAAGTTGAGATGAAACCCATGCAGTATTATGAATCTGTGCTAATTACAGTCCTTCTGATGTTTTGTTGAATATTGATAATGTAGATGTTGACTGGTTGTTCCAAAGAAATGGCCCCTCTGTATTTCAATGAATATTGATTAAGGGAAGTCCAACCGGCAACACGGAAGATAAAAAGTCCTCAGAGTGTCTTGTAGAATATGAGTGAATGTCTGAAGAGGACTTAAATCCTTTCTGGAAAGCGCTCTGCAAGTCATGTGTTGGGTGTACATATTTACACATGAATACACAAGTCTGCTATATGTTCACATTAAAAATTGATAGACGTTTTTTATTTTCTGAAGAGAGGAGCAGATGAGTCATATCTTTTAGCAAAGCTAATCCCTCTGAAAAAAATCTTTTGGATAAAGAAAAATCTTATTGAGTTAACACGATAACATAATTTATACTGAGTAGGAGGGCCTAGATGCAGCGTAATAAAGAGGAGGCTGAGAGAGTTAAAAAGAAAATTACATGTGCCCTTGACCCATGTAATGTATTTAAATTAAAGGTAGGAGAATATAGGAGGATTTAAAAAAATATTCTGCATAATTTTCTTAAAAATAGACTAAAATGCTAATACAAACAGGCTAAATCTGAATCATATCCATGCATATCTGTCCAAAATCATAAATAAACTGCATTAAACCTAAATGGCTCATTTAGATGACATTGCTGACCCTGTTAACAATGCTGTGTTATCTTTGACATGGCTCAAACATCTGGTAAAAGGTAAATTATTGTTTACTGCTGTTTGGGTACACACACTAATTTTGAGAGCACACATAATACTTCAAGTTCACAAGTATGTCATTTGTATGCACAATGTGTATTCATTTGAGAGCATCCATTTATTCATGCACACAAATATGGCTTTTTTTCCTTCATAACTCTGATAAGATTTAAATATACTCCACACAGCTAAAATGAAGTGTAACCTTGACTTTGCTGTACAAACAACCCAATAAGTCATGCTAATATGTGATAGATAGATAGATAGATAGATAGATAGATAGATAGTAACTTTATTGATCCAGAGGGAAATTGAAGTTTCCAGCATCACAGTTCCATAGTGCAAAACATGTTAGTAAAAAGGCAGTAAAAAAGTTAGTAGTGCAAAGTACAAAAAAGTATACCAGATATAAAAATACAAGGAGATGAAGAAAACTGTTTAAACTGAATATAGTGCATTGTAACAGTTGTGATACATGACTATTAAAAAAGTAAATATAGTGCAGGGTAACAGCTGTGATACACAACTATTAAAAAAAGTGAATATAGTGCAGTGTTAAAAATGAGTATAGTGCAGGGTAACTCCAGTAACTTAGTCTATGAAAGTGCACTGTGTGCACATTTTATCACGGATTGCTCCAAACCAAGGCAGTACAGACAGATATTACCCACTTACGTTATATAATCAATATTTTCCAAATCTATTTCTCTTGAGAAAGTTTGGGGACTGTACATTTGAATTAAAATGAAGTGTAACCTTGACTTTGCTGTATTCAAACAACCCAGTAAGTGCACAATCTATATATATATATATTTTTTTCAAGTCATGCTAATATGTGCACATTTTATCACGGATTGCTCCAAACCAAGGCAGTACAGACAGATATTGCCCACTTACGTTATATAATTGATACATTACAAATCTATTTCTCTTGAGAAAGTTTGGGGACTGTACGTTTGACTCGTGGGTGCTCGTTGATTTGACCGGGCAATCCCGAAGACCGCCGGAAAATACCGAAAGCCGCGGTGCCTGCTGGGAAACTACAAACGAGACAAACCGCCATCTTTCTTTAGCTGGTAGGGCACAAAATAACAACCAGTTTTCAATGATTTATTCTCCAAAACAGAATCGCTGAAGCAAATGCACTTGGTGGGTTATTGTAAATAATACGGTGAAAGAGGTGCAGGTGGAGCGGGGATCCAGATATTGTCCACATAGCAGACATAATAAGAGTAGTTTGGTGGTGCAGCCGCTCTACTTAGTGGAGGTGGTCAACATGGGCCGATCCCGGAGCCGCAGCTCGTCCCGGTCCAAACACTCCAAAAGCAGCAAGCACAGCAAGAAACGGAGCCGGTCTCGGTCGCGGTCCAAAGACAGGGAGAGGTCAAAGAAGCGCTCCAAGTCCCGGGAGTCGAAGAGGAACCGTCGCCGAGAATCCCGCTCTCGTTCCCGGTCCACCACAGCGTCGTCCCGCAGAGAGAGAGCAGCAGCCTCACCGCCGGAGCGCATCGACATCTTCGGCCGGACGCTGAGCAAGAGGAACGCTCTGGACGAGAAGCAGAGGAAGGAGGAGGAGGAGAGGAGGGCCGAGATGGAGAGACAGAGGAAGATGTGAGTAGATATTTTATTAGTAACGACCTATAATGTTACATAATGAAGCCCGTATTGACCTGCAAGGTTTGTGCTAAGCTAATTGCTAGGCTAGCTGCGTTCACTTGTATGGATAGCGTTAGCTTGTTAGCACTAGTATGCTAGTCGCCAAAGCATGCTAACGTCAGCTAGGCTGTACCAAGGCCTATAGAAGGAGGCTGCGTCACGCGTCATCAACGCGTCACATCTCCGGGGGTATTGCACATGCGCAATAAAATCTGGCCTGCACTCGTCGAAATTTAGCCAGCCGCAACGCAGCTTGAGTTACACTGCGCATGCGTAATACCCCTTTACCCAAGACCCGTGTCCCAGCCTCCTTTCCATAGGCCTTGGGCTGTACAGGGCCTACAGACTGCACTAGTATCCCTGTCAGAGCAGATGGCTGCACTGCAGGGACCAGCTCACCTTTTCAGCTGGATTGCTCCTTAAAATTCAGTTTGATGATGAGGAATTTATGTTTTAAAATAACTGATATGTTATTTTATTTTTTTTAATTAGATTACGAATTAGGCTACAACATGTACACACTTCACAGATGTGATGTGGGTGTGATTACTTTGTTGTTTACAGATATGAAACCCCTCAAAACAACAAAATAATCATTCCTGCAACCCTGTCCATCAGCAACCATCTTGGACTCTAACCACTGGCGCACTTTACACTTACTTTACACTATACATCCTATATACCACTTTATAGACTGCACATATGTACATATTACATTTATTTATTGTACATGCTACATTTATTTATTGACGGACTGCACACACTATATTCACCCATTCACTCTGTATCTTTTATATATCTATTATTGTTTTTATATTTTTTTGTATACCTTTTATCTCTCCTGTGTTTCACTCTGTTTGCTGATGTTGCTGCTTTGACACCTGAATTTCCCTCCGGGGATTAATAAAGGTTTATCTCATCTCATCTTATCTTATCTATTATTGCCATAGACTGTCACTGCATTGTCAGTGCAGCAGATTCCAAGACTGGCCCTTAATGTACTGCAGGAGGTTAGGTAGTGCTGTGCAGTTTGTCAACCAGTTGCTCTATCGTTAGAAAATACTTCATAACGGTTGTGAAATTTAATAATCGTGCATGTCACTTACTGAGCAAACCAAACATGTGATCAAAAATGCATTTATAAGCTCCTTACCCTCTATCCCTAACCTTTCCTTAAGGCATTTAGTAGATATTGGAAAAATAGATGAATGCATGAATCAGTGTGGAAATAATAGCTGAACAGCAGTCTTACATGGAGCAGCACGTAGTATATGGGGAAATAATTTGTGGTCATCATATTTACGCATCATATTTACATATTTAATCATACATATTTAAACATGTGACTAATTTACTGAATGCACGCAAGAAAGCATGCACAATATTTTGAAAAAACTGACATTGCAATATTTTTTTCTTTGTGTAAAAAATGAAATAAATACAGGGGGAAAAAATACAAGAATATTTAACTTTTTTTTTTTTCTTTTCACCTTTAAGTTAAATGCATCAATCTGGTGCCCTTTGAGAGCAAAATGAAGAGGCTAGATAAACAATTTTGTGCTCTTGTAAACAATTCAATCATACACACATTGGTAATGCAGATATGAATAGTGATGGCACGGCAAAATTTAACACCCACAACGCATGGCGTAGCGAGCACTAAGTCCATGGCCCCCGGGAGTAGCGAGGTCTGGGCGAGGGTTCTGTAACGCTCACAGCCGGAGCTGCGAGCCACCGTCACCATGGGCCCTCCCAAGCCGACCTATTAGAGCCAGTCGCGGTGCACCGCCGTGGAGGAAATGTGCCCTGCACTGGGGAGAGGATCCTCCCACGCCGAGCCGCAGTCTCTGACCCGCAGAGTTGAGTCCCCCGGGCAGGCACGCATCCCACCTGTTGATTATGAAAACTGTGGCATGCCAACCTAGATTGTAGGTAATTAATGGGAAATATTGGATTAGAATTGAGAATGGGGCAGCTGTGGGGCAGCTGTGGATCAGGGTGTAGAGTGGGTCATCCTTTAGCCACAAGGTTGGCGGTTCGATCCCCAGCTCCTCCCGCCTGCATGTCAAAGTGTCCTTGAGTGAGACACTGCACCCTAAGTTGCTCCCTGATACCCCTTTCGCGTTGATCGACTCGCCTTTGCAAACCCAGGTCGAGAGGTGGGTCAGACCAGGGTCGATTTCGATGTGAACGGCACGGACCAGGGTCGCTAACAAGCGGGGCTGGACAAACCTATTCGGTTGCAAATGAGGGCGCACAGTCGTGACGCAACTGTCACAGGTCGCCGTGGCTCATAAACAAACGACGGGACGGAGAAAGAAAAAAAGGGGTAGATGACGGGCCGGTAAGGGACAACATAGTGTAACGCTAAACTGACATAACAAGGCTGCTGAATGAGAGAGACATCCACCGATACGTTAAACGGAAACACACCGTGTTAATAATAAGCCGACCACCTCACGGTACCGCCAGCTGTGAGCTGTGATCTGTTTTTAAAGTGTGTTTGCCCATCTTCTATTTGTAACGTTACCATATTTTAAAACTTTTTATCTTTCTAAATAAATATGCTAAAAAAATCCATCTGTCGCCTGTTCCATCTGTTATAAAGTAACCAACCCAGTCCCAGGTCATTACATTATCGAACAATTAGTAAACTAAATGAAATATAAACTCATTTTATTATGTTTGGATAAACTGTTACATTATCCAACAGTTGCCACATGTCCAGCTGAAAAACTTTAGTAGGTCGACTATATGAAGCAAATCTTTGCTGGGATGGTGGAGTGAGTGAAATATACACTTCAGTCTTTAGAAGTTTCTAATACTTTTGTAAATGTAGCCTATATTATCATATTAGATAACACAATGTAGTCTAATAATGTATATGATAAATGGGTACTGTAGATAGACAGAGGAAAAAAGGTTCATGAATAGATACTGGAAATCTGTATGTTGTAAATCTGTACGTTGTCTAACACCTGAGCTAATTGGTATGCATTGCTTGTGACCCAGGTCGTATCTGAATTGTCCTTACCAGGGTCCAACCCGGGTTGACTGGCTTGGTTTGAATTGACAAAAGGAGGTTTGGACCAGGGTCAGATAACCCTGGTCCAAACCTGGTCATTGGTGTGAAAGGGGTACAAGTTTTACAGTATCTCGCTGCTCCTAATGCTTAAGACGGGCTAAATACAGAGGTCACATTCCTGTATGTACCTGTATGTATGTATGTATGTATGTATGTATGTATGTATGTATGTATGTATGTATGTATGTATGTATGTATATGATGATTGTGATAAAGTTAAAAATAAGTTTACAGTAATTGGTAAATAGTAACTGGACTTGCATTTATATCGCGCATTTCTAGTCTTCCAACCACTCAAAACGCTTCACGCTGCATGTCAGCATTCAACCATTCACACACACATTCATACACTGATGGTAGAGGCTGCCATGCAAGGTGCCAACCTGCCCATCGAGATCTAATCTAATACTCTTTCACACCCCAATGACTCAGCCTTCAGGAGCAAATTAGCAAGAACTGTGCAAGTTTTCCTGTTGTCAAGCAGCAAAAAAAGTTGTAGCATGACGTGTTTGAGTTAATTTGCTGACATCGCACGTCCTGTGATGTGTGATATGACTATTGCACACATTGCAATATCTATGCTTAAACAACATATCGTGCAGCCCTGGCTTATAGTATGTAAGTTGTTCAATTAGCCTTTCAGCAATGTACTCCTCCTAATGTTTAAACATTCAAGTGTCTGACTATGCATCAGTGGTTGGCTCAGCTGCTGAAGCAGCAAGTTGCTGCTTCAGGAGGTGCAGCTGATAAAAGCACAACACTGTCACTACTCTGCGTCTTAAAGCACTGCAGTGGGCTGCCACACATAATGACCAGAGCCCATTTATTGTCTGCTTGGCAGGTTGTAACTGTTGGACAGGGAAGTTGCTATTGTGAAGGTGTGTGTGTGCTAGCCAGAGGCACACAAGACACCTGAGATGTGAGCCGCTGCCCAACACCTGGCCTCCTGAGTGGCTCTTTTTTTTACTGCTTAATGGCCACAGGGCCACTTAACCAGGTATACAAATGTAAATATCACGACACAGAGACTCGGTAGATAAGGAAAGACTCGGGCCTGAGTTGGGTAGAGTCTCTGGTTTCCACAGTGGCTGACCGAATGAAATGAGATCCAGGCAGGGTAGGTTGTGTGTTTACAGTTGTGCCAGAAGCGATGTGACAACACACCTCCCAACTCTTAATAGCTTCCTGTTAAGGGTGGTGGTGGGAAAAAAGAACAATTTAAAAGCATTTTCAATCTGGTAAACAGGATGACAGGTGACCTCCATCTGCATCAAGCCATCAGTCTGCTGCTGTACTGGACAGGCTCATTCATTCCTGTAGAGGTAGTAGGCTCAGGCTGGTATAGTAAATCACTTTTCCACACATTTGGAATACCTGGACTGGCTGTGCTTTATGTAGCCAACCTGTGATTTGGCCATAGCATTGGTAGTTTTACATATAACATGCATGAATGACTTGGTAAAAAGGTGTTGCATACTTAAGATGCCATGTTGGAGGTCAGCGTTTCCCAGTTTGCAATAAGCACCTGTCCCCTGCAGCTCTTCATCTAACCTGTTCGCTGGCTGCATCTTCTTTTACCAAATCTCCTATTCAACATTTAACATTTCCCCTCTGAAAAAAAGTCCACTTCCATACTAAAAGTATGTATTGGCTATATACTTATTGTTATGGTATACGGCTCCTGCGTTCTAACCGTGAGCTCTTGCATTCAATGGGAAGTGACCTCAGTGACCTGCGATATGTGGTCGTCCCTGATGTGAGAGCACAGTGGAAATGCATACGTAGACAGCACTGTTTAAGCATGCTATACCAAGCCAGTGGAAAAACTACACCAGACTTGCTGTAAACTAAAGTCAAAAATGTTAATTGCAGTGACACCGCGTGTAATTCAATGACTGTGACTCACTGATAGAGCTGCACAAGGAAGAAATAATGCTGCAGATAAATGTGATTTTCTTTTTTTTTAAAAGTCACGAAACATTTTCAGTATTTGCGTTATTAACTCACTTTCTTGTTTTGTTCATAGTCTAGTGCTGCGGAGTATGTGTCTTTGGTATGAGAGCAGATCGGCTTTATGATAAATCGGTTCCATCCCTGATTTCCTATAAACTGTTCCTCTTTATTACGTCTCCTCTCATTCCTCCTTTCATGTCTTTTCTTCTCCCCCCGTCCTCCAGCCGACAGCAGGAGATCGAGGAGAAGCTGATCGAGGAGGAGACGGCACGGCGAGTGGAGGAGCTGGTGGCCAAGCGGGTGGAGGAGGAGCTTGAGAAGCGGAAGGACGAGATCGAGCGGGAGGTGCTGCGGCGCGTCGAGGAGGCGAAGCGCATCATGGAGCGGCAGCTGCTGGAGGAGCTGGAGAGGCAACGACAGGCAGAGTTGGCGGCGCAGAAGGCCAGAGAGGTAACGCTCGGTCGTTTGGAACGCAGCCCCTCCATTCCCTACATACCTTCCAAACCCCTTTTAACCCCCCTCTCCATCTCCCTCCCAGTCACCTCTGACTGGTGCCTTTCTACGGGACGTGGGGACGGTGGGGGTAGAGGGACCCCCACCCCTCCCAATTTACTTTTCAGATTGTAATCTAGCCATGGCACAAGTTTCACTGCAGGCAGGGGATATGCAGAGCCTGGAAGTGGCCGTCCTGCAGGGAAATACAGTATTTACTGGTAACAAAGCATTACCAATGAAGTGTCAGTGTAACTGTTTCTATGGTCATTCTTACCATTTCAAATATGTGTGATGAAACTTTGTGCATGCAACTTAAATGCACATGTTAATCTCTGGGGAACAAGGCCACAAATTCCAAATAATGGAACTTTGTACAACATGTGCACACGGTCATATCTCCTGCTCCTGAGATTGTGGCGCCACAATATATATCCTTCATTTTCTCGCAGCCACTTACTTAACAGGTTTTTCGCACTGAGAAGCTAGAAGTATGGGATTTTTGGTTTTTCTAACAGCGGGAGTCGTGCTGAAACTGAAGTGGCAATTTTAGGCTTTAAAGAATATGATTGGCTATTTCATACTTAAGAGGTGGAGTGTGAATATTGCCGCCGTTAATTTTGGCGCATGGAGGGAGATTTCCCTACTGTTTGCCCGTGAGAGTTTTGCCATGGCAGGGTTACAAAAAATTGACTGACTTCATTCTTTTTCATCATTTTTATTTCCCTGGTTCGGCTTGATCTTTTTCCTTTTCATATTTGCTAGCATCTTTGTTCATATATGTAATAAAGAGCTCTCTTTTTTTAAGACGACACTTCTTGTTTTACAGTCACTGTCTCTCTGCATCACTGGCCATTTTTCCAACTTTTCTCAAATGCCTGAAATGACTAGCTTATATTATGTCTTTTGAAAAAATGTTTTTTTCTTATGAATTAGCTTATCCAGACTTTAGTTTGAGTTCTAATAAGAAGCTCAACCCTGTAACAGTCTTTATTATGCAGTTCTTAAAGGACCCTTCTTTAAAGTTAGTACAAGCCCCTTTGCTTCTTTCTCTCCTTTTGCGTTTTAGAGAGTAAAAAGTAGACGGCTGTCTGACAAACCCTGTGCCCCACCTCCCCAAGGCTTCATTAAGACAAGGGGCTTTGTTTATACTACAGTAATAACGTATTGTGAATGAGAAGGGCAGCTAAAGCCTAGTGACCCCGACTTGCACAGGGAGCAGCCAGTGGCTCGGTACTAATAGGGTGAGAAATGTAGTCCGAGCATGCCTCCCTTTACCTTCGTGGACTTATTGGGTCACCCCTCTTCCTGCCTCATGCTCTGTCTGTACGCTACCACTCTTCTCTTTCTAAATCTCCCACTCTCAATCCGAGACACCGACGGGACCGGTAGAACTAGCAAAGGCCCCTCTATATAACCAGAAGGTCTAGATCAGCCTTACAGTAATGAGCTGAAGAAGCTTCATAACTCTTACAGGAGTTTCTGAAACACAAGTGGAGATTTCCTGTCCCTGTTACTCTGACATTTAAAAATCACATCTGATGTGTAGAAATGTTAATCACATGTTTGATTCACAGACGGTTTATCCTGTACAGGTTTTCTTTACCAGCCCACCACCCCCCCGACCTTCTCTTTAACAATCCTTGTTTTGAAAATCTTCTGTTAGACGCCATCTGCTCTTGGATACATAATGACGGACCACTACATTTCCTGTTTCCTGTTTGACAAGGTTAACTATCTCTGGTCTAACCTCTATCTATTAATAAATCTTTTTTTTTTCTAATATTCATTATGTTATACAGTTATAGAGCTTTTTTCCTCCCTAGAAAACCTAATGTACTGTGTTTTGTACTCATGACTTGCTTCCTCTATAGGGTTGCTGCTAAGTTTTGATATTGTTATTTATAAATACATTTTTTTGTGTTTTTGTTTTGTTTTATTTTGGAAACACAACTCACCAACTTCCTAACTAGCACTTGACCTGAGCTGGCCTGCAAGCCTTTCAGCTCAGCCGTGACTTGTGTCCTGTACTGTAAGTGTACCGTGGTCCGGTCCTCCTCGAACACACACAGACGCCACTTTGTACTGTACTCTCCTCCGCCCTGCTATCGTCTCAGTGGGGGACTGAGCCACTGTAAAGGAAAGGAAAAAAAAAAAACACACACTAAAAAACAATGTGAGCTGTGGCTGCAGGCGCAGGCTAAAGCAGTACAGAGATCAGAGTTATAAAGAGGAATGCCGCCGGCGCGGTATGGCAGAATCCCCCCCATACCCACCCACCCACCCCAGGAGCGCTTCTCTGTCTCTGCAGGGGCCACACAGTCCGGACGAGACAGTAAATATTCAACCGTTTAATGCCGAATGCTTTCACCAGTTGTGTAGGTACACAGGCAAGGAAAATGCGTAGGTATACGTGCATTGGTGAGCCAAAACTATTCCCTCCTTTATTTGTATCCTTTTTTCTCTTGCTTATAATGATGTTTAAAAAAATCAGCAATTGTATTTTTCTTCTAGATTGTATTGTCTGTCATTTTATATGTCTTTTATTCTACTTATGAGTGTGATGAGTGGGCTTCCCCTTTTTTGGAATTCTTGTGTATAAATTTTTATGTCTTTCACAATAATGCAGTGAGTGGCCTAGATGTGGCGTAGCTTTTAATTATTTTTCTACGAGGGTATTAACAGCATTTAGAGGGAGGGGAAAAAAAAAACTAGCGGGTTCATTTTTCCCCCACAGTTTTCTTTATGCTTTATGCTTTTTGCCCCCTCCTTTTGTATTTTTAAAAAAACGATTCAGCCTGACTGCAAAAGAATGCCACAGTGTGGTCATGTGCGAGAGGCTAAACAAACTTCTCTGTGGTGTAATGAGTTAGTTGTGTGCGTATGTGTGCTGGTGGCGAGTATGTGTGTGTGACAATTAGAGGGCAAGCGTGTGTATGTATGTCCATAAAGTGCTTTTGTGGCTGTAGCCTGTTCGTGCGCTAACATGGAACCGTGTCACCCGTCTAGGAGGAAGAAAAATCTAAGCGGGAGGAGCTGGAAAAAATCCTGGAGGAGAATAACCGCAAGATCGCCGACGCTCAGGCCAAGCTGGTACGCCCTGCTCTGTGAAACAGCAAATGCTGCTTCTTTTTCTGCCTCTCTTTTATGTGATACATTTATCCCATTTCAGTCAAATTCATAACCCCTCAATTTAATAGATTTTGCAAGCTGCCTTGATTGCACACGAAAAGACGATCCTCTTTTAACGCTTTAACACTTTAATGCTGTCAAAACCCCTGAAAAGCACTTGTGTTTGTGTGACATTGTAACACAAGAATGGGGTTTTGTTTCCTTTCTTGATTCACTTTTCATGTTTGCATTATATTGATACCCACAAATAGTTTGAAATGTAACCATCCTGATCCATTCAATGATAAATAATTTCACTTCTAAGTGCAGTAAGAAAAAGCCGACACACGTCATGTCTGGTTTATGTCCTTTTAATGTCACTTATGTGTCTTTAATTCCAAATCTCTGTCCTCCACTGATTGAGACCTCAAGGCTCCAACCGCAGCACAACATGATCGAATAACTTAATAGTCCTTTGGCAAGAAACCACTTGTATTGAGTGGCTTTGAGTTGATGGTTATCAGCCTTGGTTACCAAACCAGTGGCTTTTATTTCCTGTTGGCTATATAAGCTCAAGTCTGACTAATTTGTAAAGCAGTTCTTGTTTGATTCGGGCTTGATTTAGACATGCTGAGGCTGTAGTAAAACCGCTGCGCACAAAAAACGACAAGCAGACACTAACGCTGGATCTTAAAAGGGGGTATATGAAGACGATGCCAGCAGCTTGTGGGCAGTTGGCTTTAAAAGATACATCTTTCTTGTCCTTGTCTGACCTTATTGTTTCTGCTTTGTGTGTCCGACAGGCCGAGGAGCAGTTGCGTATTGTAGAGGAGCAGAGAAAGATTCACGAGGAGCGCATGAAGCTGGAGCAGGACCGTCAAAAGCAGCAGAAGGAGGAGCAGAAAATCATCCTCGGCAAGGGCAAGTCCAGGCCCAAGCTCTCCTTCTCCCTCAAGGCCACCGAATGAGACTGCTCCCCCCCTTTCGTCCACATGTCGCGCCCTGCCTTCATCCACATCCAGCTCTCCCTCCTCATCAATCGACCCCAATCCTCCTCCTCCTCCTCCTCCTCCTCCTCCTCTGAGGAACGCTCGCTTCGTTTTGGAAGTGCTGAAGGAAGGCCGAGGAAAAAGGGGTGCAACCCGGTGTGTTAACTCGCTCGTCCCCGTGAAAAGGCCCCACGTTGTCCCTGCCGGCCTTGAAGAGGAGGCAGCTCTTCGCCCCTTGAAGGACCTGACTGCTCCCCTCCACCCCATCCTCATCCCCCTCCCACCGCACAGATGAATCTTCTTTGTGCTTTTTTTTTTTTTCACCCCCTCGGTTTTATTTTCATTTTTAGGGGAACTTGAACTTTTGATGTAGAATGCTTTAACATGTCCCTCGCCCCCGTAAGTCTTAACTCTGGTGTAACAGCAGCGAGCCACTGTGCGCCTGCGCTCTTCTTAACATGTCTTCACAGCCAGCAGTCAACAATAGAACGCCAGTCCCTGATATAGGAGAGTTATGTGTGACTTTTGTCTAGTTCAGTCTACTGTAAAAAAAACACTCATGTGCAGCTCGGGAGTCAGCCTGTGGTTTTCCTGTTTTCATTAAAACAAAAAAAGAAATAACAAGGTTCCCAAAGTGGCTGGACGCAGTGGTAACAAATCACAGCACAGCCTATAAAAGCACAGTTAACTTCCCGTCCGGCTGACAGCTTTGTGTCTTCCACCTTACCTTTACTTCCTTTGCCCATAAGCTCCGTTCACCATATAAATCTACAGCTTTCTTTTCTTTTCTGCTTCAGCTCTGTCTGCCATGTATATAATTTTTTTTTTCTAAATGACAGCAGCATGTCGAGCTGAGAGGAAATGTAAAAGCTTGTGTTAGATTTGAAGTCGCTGCGGCGCAGGTGAACTCAGCCTCGACTCCCAAGCTGCCCATGACTGAACCACAACCCTTAACAACAGGATATGTGTCTCGTCTATGATAAGGGGGGGGGGGGTTGTGGGTAACGGAGGAGAGCGAGAGAGAGGACGTTTCCTGTATGATGTAATTTTATTAACCTTGCTGTGATGTGCTGACTCCCACTCCTCCTCTCCCCAAGTTGAGATTGTGGTATGAAATTGAGCCACGATTTAGAAATACAAAAAAAAAAAGGTCACAGTTAACGGTAAAATACTTGTTTTGTTTTATCCGACTCTCTTTTGGGAAAAACAGCCGAGCATACGGTCCACGGTGTTCTGTCCCAGCTTTGTTGTAGTAAATTAACATGGCAAGGCAGCCTCACTTGGTAAGTCTTGATTCGTTTAGGATGGACAAGTTCAGGTAAGATAAGGTTTGAGGTCAGCAGCAGTGTGTGTGAGTGAGTCAGTGAGTGAATGAGAGAGAGAGTGAGTGAGTGAGTGAGTGAGTGTGTGTGTGTGTGAGTGTGTGTGGTTGTGAGTGACAGGCAGGCTGACCTCAGGTGGGTATAATGACTTTTTGTTATGTTGTGGGATCTTGAATATGTCATGTAATTTCCCCCCCCTCCCAATTGTCAAGGGACTGAACAGTTCAATAAATCCATTGAATGCCTCCACTGATGTGTGTGTGTGTGTGTGTGTGTGTGATGCTGTTAAAGAGTAACCCCCTGACCTCTGTTTACCAGGATGAAAATGAGCTTTATGAGACTAAAGGCTCACAAATAAGTTTCTGTGTGGCCTTTATTCAGACTGAAGATCACTTCACACAATCCTTTTAAAGAAGAAGTCATGGTTTGATCTGGTCACTGACACATTTGAACGGTATTAACTGGCACCGTGTTGGCTTTTTTCTTATTGCACACTGTGGATCCATTTGATCCAGTATAGGCCCACATCACCGTCAAGTTAACGGAATCCACCGTAATAACAACACTAATGAGTTGGCAGCTCCAGTTTGAGACTCATGCAGCCGCTGCTAGTTTCCAGTAAGTGAAGGCTGATGTGACACACACAGATCAGATCACACCGACCGACCGACACGGCCACCTCCTCCTCATCCTAGTCCTTACATTAAAGACTGAACCTCCTCCTCTTCCTCCTCCCCCTACTCCTCCTCATCATTACATTAAAGTCGATGACTGAACGAGCTGCGTAAATCCGCACGGATCTCTACTGTATTTGGAACCGGTTTGATTTATTGATTTAAACTAATGAATCTAATTGTAACTGTCGACTACATTAAAGGTGAAAGTGAAGCAATGATGGATGAAGATATTAATGTCATGAATAATTAAACTCTGGTCACCAGACTAGAACCTGTTGACCCAGATCAGAGGAGCAGCACCGGTCTGCTCATCTTCATCTCTTATGAAATGATGAGTCAACAGATGTGACCGGTATGTCACCACATCCAACCCCAGCCAGTGGACAAGTTTCCGGTGAAGAGAAGTCCCCCTGCCCGGCCCGGGCTCTCACCACCGACCCTGGTGCCCGGCCCGGCCGCTCCGCTGCGGTCCGGTGCGTTGCGCTGCTGACTAAGCGGCTCCACCGCGGCCTGTGTACCGGGGCTATACCGCCTCTCTGTCCCGCTGCTGCCAGTCTGCTTCAGCTCGCCACAGCTCACTGCGGTCCGGTAATTAAAACAAGGAGGACTTTAGTTGGTACAAATACAGCTGGCCTTTGAAAAGTAAACCAAACAGTTTGAGAGAGAAGTAGCCTATTGGAATTATTTATGAATGATAATTATAAAGGAATTATTCTATTGATAGTTTATACTATTATATAGCTTATTATTATTATTCATTATTACTGCTTCTCTTATTTAAAATTGTTATATTATTATTTTAATAATCAATGCAAACTGTGAGCTTGTCAAACTTGTGCGTTAATTGATTATAAATAAAGTAGCAGTCTGTGTGTCATCAGGATAATTTCCATTGAATCCACTTTATCTTTGTTTTTTACAACACTAGTTGAAGTCCTGTCTGTCCAGACTGCTGTCCTGTTCGTGTCGAGCTCCACAGATTCACAGTTCACTTAGTAGAGCTCAGTAGATTCAGTGAGACGCTCCTCCGCAGCAGTTTACTGCCGACGGGCTGAGAGACTTTGTTTCAGAGGCAGGAAGGAAGAGATTTAAAAATAAAGAAACTCTAAACTTCCTCTGCGCTGTCATCCACAGCCTTTCACTCAACAATACATTTAAAGACGGCACAGCTATACAACTTTACATCACATTTAAATATAGCTTCTTTGAGTTAACACAATTTATAGTTCAGACAGAGAAACCTTCTGCCAGAACAGGCAGGTTAAGAAATATTTTACGGTGAGAAAAAAGACAAATAAAAATACATTGTGGGCCTTTTTAAAGACACTTTTAAACTAGCCCCTTTATTTTATTTTATTTTATTTTATTTTATTTTACAGATGAGGAGAAAACATCTCAACTTGCACGACCCAACACCACATGAGATAAACTACCATTCACATCTCTCTGAAAACCTAGTACCCATATTGTGAGTCCCTATATAGTAATATCTAGAGATGTTTGAGGGGCCGTTCCTTTAAGTCTCCAGCGAGTTAAAGAAACCCAAACCTGTAAATATGTGGAGGAGGTTGAGCAGGGCCGGAGCACGGAGCTGTGTGTGTCAGTCGTGTTAATCTAATCGGCTTCATTCGTTGTTGTTTTTCCCCTCTTTAACTGTTAACTGAATTAAATTAATGTAAAGTTCACGCCGCTGCAATAAACATGCCGTCTAGCGGTGGAAGCCTCCTCCTCTCTATACTAGATGTTTATTCCATGAAGGGCAGGAGAAGGAGAGAAGTGATCGTTCTCCTCTGGTGTTTTATCAGCCTGATTATCAGCTAAACAAACAGCGGAGTCTCTTTTTAGAAGACGCTCTGATCGAATTAAGTCGTTAAAAAGTGTCAAAACTTCACACGTCTCATTCTGGGAGCTGTAATCTACAGCCGCGCGCGTGTGTGTGTGCGCGTCAAATTAGAGGCCATTGACTAAAAAATTCAGTGTTTGCAGAAGAGAGTGTGAATGTGTGCCGTTTCAATGATAGGCTTTGAAAGGAACTTCATTGTGTGCTGAAGTTAATGTTTTAATAGCTCGGGAAGCACAGGTCTAATAATAAATACATCATAATAATAACTGAATAATTGTGTTGGTTAGGGACAGTAAAAAAATAATTAAAAAAACCTGATTAAACTTCTTAAAAGTTTAAAGAACACCCTTTGAAACTACCTCTATGTTGGAAACAATATCTGTTTCAGAGACTATAATGTTGCGTTTTATTTGTTATAATTTAATACACGCTATTCTGGTATTTTAAATTCTAATTTATATGTAAAAATCAAACATTATTCGATTGTTTCTGACTTTCCTCAGCATTTCTCTGAAGCGCATTTTTCCGCTAGTGGGCGCTCTTGTCTTTCGAAAAACCTTGAAGTGCAATAAAGCGCTCTGAGTGGAGAGACCCAACCATACAGCAGCAGCAGCTCTGTGGCTCATACAGCCTGTCTCTCTGTGTGTGTGTGTGTGTGTGTGTGTGAGCCTGATGGGAGCAAATGTTTGCTCGTTGTTTTCATTATGGGGGATATCCACACAAACTATAAACACGCGAGAAGTGCGCGTTATTCGTTGTTTTAAGGAGCTATAAAAAAAAAAAAATACGATTAATTTACATGAATGTTCTGGTCAGTTCTCATCTTTTAGAGGTCAATTTAATCGTAGTGGAATTCACCTTTATTATCATTCTGTGCAGCCCTATTATGGGACTAACTAGATATAATAATAATATCATGTCGCCTATATGACAATTTTATTATGTTATAATTAGACAAAAACGACATTTTACTCAGGTTCTCATTCAACTGTAATAATGTGTGCCCGTTGTGCTCACCACTGTAGTCCCAGTGCAGAACCAGTTGCCCTGCTGCCTTTGAGTGACAGCAGAGCTCCTACTGACTTCCCCTGCCGTAGGGACCAATCAGCGGCGGCGGTGGGCGGGGCCTGCTCCACCAAATATTCCCAGTCAGTCGCGCTCCCTTGCAGTTACTTTCCATCCAGGTTTCGGAGCAGCCAGTGCTGAGTGAGGCACCATCCATCCATCCCTATCTATCTATAACGTCGTCTGCGGCCGTTTCGGGAGCGGATCTTGCAGGATTGAGCCGCAGCACTTTGTTGGGGACCTCAACCTTCAGTATGACAACTTCCATTCCAGCTCCTTTTCATTTCTTTCATTCTCATATTTGATCTTTTTGTTTTTTCCATTTTTGAAACCATCCGACCTCATTGTTTCTCATTTTTTTTCTGCTGCTGTCACCCACAGTTTGTTGCTCACCACCACCACCTCCACCACCAAGCAGCAGCACCACCACCACCACAAGCACCATCTGAAGGGATCTCTCTCCATTCCACCACCAGCCATCGCTGTGCGTTTTCTCTTCTTCTCCTGCTGCTGCTCTGGATTTGTGCCGTGCATTGCTGGACTATAACGCAGGGGGATTTATATTTCTATTGATTTCCATCTGCCCGCCCGGCCCACAGCGGACACCACCACTTGTTCTTCTCTGTGAGGGATGTATTATAACAGGGGGAGAATATAAAACCCACTGTCCGCTGAATGAACTACAGCCGTGCGCCTTTTGGTGTGTTTTTGGAGCAGGTCTCTCTCATCTGGAGATGCTCTAGTATCTTTGGGTTTGTGGTCCGTGCGCATCCATCCCTATATATACTGGATCGGGATATAAGGGTGAAGAAATTGCCTCGGTCAGCCTTTTTTTCTGGAGCGCTTGTCCTCTGATTTATTTATATATATTTTTTTTATTTTCTGGACATATTTGGTTGTATTTTTTTAGAAGGATTGTGCTACCCAACCCAGGAGGCGCGCAAAGAAAGGCTCACCATGGGGGACTCGATGTGGAGATATTATTTCGGAGTTTTGTTTATTGCCTTCAAAGTGGACTTGTGCCGGGCGCTCATCCTGGAGTCCATCTACTGGAACACAACAAATACCAAGTAAGTGGAGCTTCACAAGCCGCGCTGATCACCGGCCCCCTCTCTAGAGCCGTATAGACGCTCTCTCCCAGTGCGGCGACGGTCTCATGACCAGACTCCCGTTGAAAAATCAGGCAATTTAACGTCGGCTCGCTTGCCGTGCGTGGTTTCTGCTATGTGCGTAAAATAACACCAGTTAACATTAGGTATTTTTTCTAACTCTTCAGTTCGGCATATACACTGAGTGGAACAAAGAGCTCTTAGAGTAGCGTGATGTCAAATTTTGAATTTACATTCGCCTGTTATATCCTCACGGGCTTTTTTTCCACGACAACACGCCGTGGTGATGTTGTTGGAATCGCGTCTCCGAAGTGAGATTTTGTCATAAATAAAAATAGCTCATAGTTGCTCATCAGACTCCCAGAGAACATATATATGATCCGTAAAAAAACAAACAAATGGATCTCCACCCAGCTTCTTATCTGAGCTGAGTTTGTATATACTGAGAAGCATCGGGGTTATTATAACCACGAGGATAGTACGCACAGAAATATGATAATAAAGCCATCACCCAAAACACCTGTCAGCATAAAGGAGACTGGATTTAGCTCTCTGCTCGTTGCTTTACTGCTCAACAAGCTAGATTTACTGGATGTGTCTGGTCGCCGTTGGGGAATATTTACGCGCAGCGGACGCTGAGATCGAGGCCCGCTCGGCCGTGCGTTATGGTGCCACTAACAGTATACCCGACAGTAGAGTTAGTGTGATTCTTCTATTATTTATTGTTTTATTAGCACATTTTTGTGGAGTTAGTCAGCTTATGTGGCTCATTTTTGGTTCTTCGAAGTAAAAAAAATAATTTTGAAGGTAACTTTTACGCACCTCTTCCTATAATAACTTGTGCGTATTCTAATTCCTATCTGACTGGAAACAGGTCCGAATCAATTAAAAAACAGCAGACCTTTGAAGCTCTATTGAGCTCATTAGCAGGCCCGTTTTATTCCCTCCCAGTTGTGTTTCCACGGGATCAAATATTGGATGTTATTTTTAGCCCCCGTAATGAAGATAATATTAATGAATCCTTGTTGTTCCTCTAAAAAAACACGCCGAGGCTTCGTGGAGAGCTGCTGCTGGGACGCTGCTCCTCCACCGGGCCTCTGAGGCTCTGCTTTGCTGCGGATTTACAGCACGGTGTGTTGGAAATAATGAAATAATAATGAATCGAGCAATGAGCTTAAAAATCTTTAGGGTTGCGGATTATGCTGTAAATATGGTTTGATGAGACGACAACTTTTACCAGACCGTCGTGCGCCTCCAGCCCTCATGCATGCTCTCCAACCAGCACAGCCGCGTCCTGCTCCTCTCAGGAGCCTGGATAGAACCGCGGCACAGCGGCGGAGCTCAGTGCGTTTGGATCTGCAATTTCAGGCCGTCCCAAAACCGTATACTTATGTGTATGTTTTAAAAAAAATAGTTCATTAGCTATATGACCACTATGATTGTTAAGAAAGAAGGCTGAGGGCCCCAGAACACCTATTTGTCGCTCATCCACATCCACCAAATCTAAAATAATCTAGACCCTCCATCTGCCTCCTAAATATTCATACAGGCCAAGAAAGGCGGTTAAAGTCTTTTCTGCAGATAAAAAGGTGTCTTTTCCTCCTCCTCCTCTCCACCCTGGTCTCAGTGCTCTCAGCCCGGTGGGGGGTGCCTCTCTTTGTGGCCGTTTGGTCACGGCCGAACTCCAACTCGCTCAATAATTCAGCTTTTGGGCTCTAGTGCAGCCAGAAAGACCCTCTAGACCCCCTCTGTCTTCTCTCTTGGCTTTCCCCTCACTCTAATACACGCAATGGAGACGCCATGACGCTCCTACAGGTGTCTATTGATAAGTGCCTGGACGTGGACGTTATAACCTCGGGCCTTGTGTGTGTGTGTCTCTGTATATTCCAGTGGATGTGGATGTGGAGAGAGAGGATTTGCTGCTGCTCTGGTGTTCTATATGCAGCACTGCTCGGCCTATAGCCTCTTTGACTGCCACGGCCATCTGTGTGTCCCAACGCGCCTGAATCACACTGTGCGCGCAATGACGCACTCATTTATACTTGTACCTCATTTTAGGACAGAGGGCGCAGAGAACACGAGGTTTTATAAAGGTTATTATGAGGTTGAGGTTGCCCTTTGCACACCTATATTCCAGCCCCATGACACCGTGCTGCTGCTGCTGTGTGTGTGATATAAAGTGAGTTATATAGTGCCATTTGATGACCATTTGGCTTTATTATAGAGAGATGGTGAGGATAAAACACCCCCACCCAACTTGGTTTTTAGCAGCAAACACTTGCTTGAATCTGATGGTGTGGAGAGATTTTTTTAGTGTGATGCCAAAACTGCTCAGGATATTTCAATATCATGCTATGTATAGACTTCACTTCGCTTCCTGGCAAAAGCCTTTCTTTCTTTCTTTCTTTTCTATATAGGGATCACCCTCAACAAGTCATTTTTGTGCCTTCCTCACAGAGCCAGAACATGAAACCTGCTCCATCTTTGGAGCTGCTTCTTGCAAATTAGTCTGTCATTTCACTTGGCGCCTCACTTTTGATTTTTGAAAAGCAGGGGACAGAACAAAAAACAAAAAGAAAAAGGAGAATGTGTCCTGCCCTCAGAGCAAGTATAGGCCTCGAGGCTGGCCACAAATGCAGCAACGGGCATTCCGTGGAATTAGTGTGTGCATGTGCGCATTCTTTGCGTTGTGTCTGGGTGAAGAGTTCAGAGGTAAAAGGCCACAGAGTGATATCACTGTATGGCCTGCTCACCTCCCGCTTTTTTCAGGTTAATACCACCTTTGTGAGTCGCCATCCCTCTTTTTTTCGGAGCCGAGCGAGAACAATAACTAGTTCAAGTTCTCTGAAATGAACTCTTTCATTAAAACTGAACCCATTTAGACTTTCTTATTGATTCTCCTTATTACTCGTTACCAAAGGAGGAGATGTTGATGAGGAAGAGCAGACGAGTTCAAGTTTAAGATCATTTTCCTCACAGCTAATGTCTGATGAATGTGTATTATCTCCCTTTTTCACAGCTCGTTTGAAAGTCCTCATGCCCAGTGTGTGTCAGTTATTCCTCCTCGGTAACAGAGCACCCCGAAGCGTGAATATCTTTATGCAGCAGGTCAGCAATATGCTCAACAGCCCGAGTTGTCCCTGCCTCTGCGTCTCTCTTTTTAGTTTGTTAGTCCTCCTCTTTGACTATTCAAGGAAGGATGAATGTTAGAAATGTGAAGGCTGCGGGCCAGTCTAATGCCTTTGTGTGTGTAGGCCGGGGGAGAGGATAAAGAAACAGCCAGCCTCTCTCTCTCTCTCTCTCTCTCTCTCTCTCTGTGTACTAAGTGTGTGTGCATCTAAAAAAAAAAAAAAAAAAATCCCTCCACAGGGCCCACGGCTGTGTCGATTAAACCTCATTGTTGTTTGCGCTTTACTACTTTACTGCCCTTATGCATGAACCTACTGAGAAAAAAAAACTAGAGAATGACCCCACCACCTCCTCCTCCTCCCAACAATCTCCTCAACACGCACACACACACACACACACACACACATAGACACATCACACCTCCTTCTTCTGGTAATCCATTTTGTAGTTGGGAGGGAGAAACAAAAGAGAGGCCTGCTTTACATGGTTTATGTAAAAGGAGCGCTCCCTCTCCTCCACTGCAGTTCATTAAGAGATTACATAGAAGCCCAAAGGCCCTTTGTGACCGGGCAGCGACGGGGGCACCTCCGTGGGTCCTTTTGTGAATGTAGGGGGTTAGAGAGAGAGAGAGCAAAGGGGGGAGGAGGTGGGTCATAGAGATGCAGGTCCATCATGAATGACTGACGAGGCCTTGTGCTGAATGTCTTAGTCGAGACCTCCCTCATCCTCCCCAACTATCCCTCCTTCCATATCCCCCGCCGTGCCTCTAATTTAGCCTTTTTCTCGTCTTCCCTATCTTTCTGAGAGCTGAGACAGAGAGAGAGAGGAAGATCAGTTGCTTTAATTTAGCTACATCGATCAGCAGACAGAGGGCGAGGGGGAAAAATGGAAGGAAATGAAATGTTGGACACAGAGTTCACAGTGCCGGGGTTACAGAGGGCGACGTGGCTTTTTTTAATGATTACCGCCAAGAGAGAAAAAGTTGATGATTAAGATTGTGTAATAAAAGAACAGGGAGGTTGAGAGAGAGAAGTGAAACAGAGAGGGAGAGCAGATAGCGTCGGGGGCCCCTTGGGGCGTGGAGGGTAATTACGTCTAGGCCCGCTCAGAACCCATAGGCCTGGATTACTGGATGAAAGGGAGCAGACAGAACCAGAGAGAAGGACGAGGGGGTGGGGGACAGACAGGGCGACAGGCGGCGTAAAGACCTCTGTCCTCTCGGCCGACAGAGGGCGAAAGCCGGGGCGTTGTGAAGAATGGCGGCTGGATTAACCCCTCACTACGCCCCGGCTTGGCCCCCCTCCCCTTTGTCTACCCTGCCTTAATGAATCCTTTGCGTTGCAGCTGCAGATTGGGAGTCAAACAGTTGCTCTTGATCTGCGGTAAATATTCAGCCTCCCCTCGTCGCACTTTGTTTTCTCATAACTTCGGGGCCACAGGAAGAGAACGGAGGGGAGATTGGGACTGCAGGGATTACACCGGGGCTCTGTTTTGTGACACACACAAATCCAGTGGTTTAAATAGAAAGTCTGAAAGAGAGACGAGGGGGGTGGGACTGAAGGGGGTTATTATATGGAGATGTGCAGTGACAGGAGGACACAGAGAGACACAGAGAGACAGAGAGAGAAGGCAAGAAGAGACCAACAGACAAGAGATCTTACTTTTTTGATTCTGTTTTTGTTACTGGCGACAGATCATGGTCATAACCTCAGGAAGTAGCTCTGCAGTCCTCCTCCTCTTTTCCTTTTGCCCCCCCAACACTTCCTCCCTCCTTCCCTAAACCCCTCCACACACACACACTAAAAAAGACACCAAACTTAAAGGTGGAGAAAGGTGGTTAGAAGAGAAAAACAGATGTCACATGGTAAATACACTTTCAAGTCTCCAGGTCTCACCCACAGTATCAGCCGGGGTTTGGCACGTACGTGGAAAGAGACACAAGCACCCTCCTCAACACTCAAATTCACAGCTCCATATTTCACAAAAGATAATTTCATGCGTAAATCATGTTCCACAGCCGTCACAAAGGCAGCCATGGACGTCCACTAAAGAGCACAATCGCAGGCACACAAGTCATTCTTTTAAACCCTTTTTTTTTTCCCAAGAAGGGCTTTTTGTTAGAAGAAAATTGCAGCTGTCTGATTTTTTTTTTTTGCCGTTTCATTATAGAAACCCTCAGGATTATTAAAAGCTCCTTTATTTCTAACTGTGACAGAGACGTGGGGATTGTGAGGAGAGAGTTCAGGCACCTGTGGCTGTTCTCACCTTCCCACCAAACAGGCCTGACGGAGCGGTTGGTTAGAGATGAGAGGAACGACAGTTTGTCGGTAGGGGAAGTGGAGGAGGGATAGATAGATAGAGAGAGAAGAGGGAGGAGGAGGAGGAAGAGGAGTGTGGCTGTATACGTCTCCCTGTTTGCTTTCTGTCCGTCTTTTTCTCCCTCCTGTGATTATACAGTATATTCTGCAGGCGTACACTGTTTCCCTCGTTGTTGAAGGACAAAAGAAGCGTGACGTGACAGAAAACTGTCAGTGATTTGCGTTATTTTTTTTAATCTATTGATCATTTTTTCAAGTAACTGATTAATTATTCAGCCCGTAAAATAGTTAAAAATGCAAATAATAAAGTGACATCTTCAAATGTCTTGTTTTGTCCGACAGTCCACAGATTCTTACAATAATTATTATATAAAACAGACAACAATTAATCGTTTAGAAAAAATTGACTTGGTCAACTAATGGATTTATGGACTACAGCTACTAACATGAAGTTTTCTTACTCTAAAATATTATAATAATCTGTCAACATATTCACATTGTTTTTTTTTTTCTTTGAAACTAGAAAGAACCAGCTGTTGCTACTTTGTTTTCTTTAAATACTTCCTCTGTACAGACAAACGTCATTACATAGAAGAGCTTCAGTTACTAATATTAGTCCGTTCTAGTGTACTCGGCACATATTTCACTTTTAGAGATCTCTCAAGCAGAACGACATGTTTTTGTTTGATTGTGATGAATGAGTTTGATGGTACGGCTCTGAGAGCGGTGACACATCATGTTGTGTAAGCATTCAGTTTTAAACACTGCTGTATTATTATTATTTATTAAATTGACCACAGTGATGAAAAGGAAAGAGTTACTCTATCAATATGTATTACATTTTCATATTCATGTCACTTTTTCAAGTTCTTCAAACTGCTTAGCGTCCTGCGGGGATGAACGGTGGCCGTTAAAGGGTTAACTGTATTTTTATAAGGCGACTAACTATAAACATGACTACACGTAAATGAATGTCTCTCCAATTGTAATTTAATAGCCTTTTAATGCGTTTCATCTCCAGACTAGAGCTCCAGACCTCTGGGCTTTGTGGTTCAGGATATATTTATGGTGGTTGGGGGGCGATCTTACTAAAGAAGGGCCTTTAGGGGGACAGGAGGGGTGAGGGGTGAAGTGTGTCTTAAAGAAGGGTTGGGGGTTGGGGGTCAAATGCATTTACAATCATGAGATGGCGGGGCATTATTTGTTTCCCTCCCTCCCTCCCTTTATTCATCCAGCTCTCTATGCAGTAGCTGCAGCAGGCTCAGGCCTGGCCCGTCTGTGTGTGTGTGTGTGTGTGTGTGTGACCCGCTGTACCTGGTGTTCGGTTCTAATGTCTGCCGTTGGGCCAGGTGTCTGGTATCTGACACACACATTCACCCATCGCAACACGCAGAGGTGGGCTGGGGGAGACAGAGCAGGGAGGGAGGGAGAAAGGGAGGGAGGAGCAGAACTAATGAATGAGTGTCCAACTTGACAATCTCCCCGTCTCCATCTCTTCCTTTCCTTTTGTGTTTTCTCTCCGAGACAATCCAGAATAGCTCATATTTGCCCTCAATCAGCCTCTTGGCAGCGTGTCTTTAAAGCCACAGTCAAACACTTTTGCTCTTCTTTGTCAGCATTTATTGAATGTCTTTCATTATACGGCACTTTGCTGTAAATCAGCTGGCTGAAATACAAGAGTGTAATGGAGAGGATGGTGTGTGTTATTAGTCTCGTCGTGTCTGCCCCTGGCTAAGGCAGATCTCTATTTTGAATTGTAAAAAGCAGTGAAAGAGCAGGATGCAGCCATTGTGGTGCCATGTCTCATATTCATATGTTTGGATGTGAGAGGAACGGTGACAGAAAGAGAGGAGGACGTTTCCTTCAGCTATTGAATGTGTGTGTGTGTGTGTGTGTGTGTGTGTGTGTGTGTGTGTAGGTTTAGTCATGTTTGATCTCCTGCTAGTCGCCCAATTCCTGCAGAGATAGCATTCAATGCTAGCAGAGCAGGAGCTCCAACACCCTGTTTGATAGTATTGTCAGAAGGGTGTTGGTGAAATTTGTCATCAGAAAAGATCAGAAATGATTCACCTGTTCACCATGTGTGTGTGTGTACAGTAGGTGTGGGCCTGTGCCTGTGTGTGTGTGTGTGTGTGTGTGTGTGTGTGTGTGTGTGGGTAGTGTCATTTACAGGTTTTCTGTTTAGGGAGTTAAAATATTTCTTTATTAAAAACAAAAGCAGTATTCAACGCAGAGTAACCACCCTTAAAATCCCAAACGTTGTTTGTGTACAGGTAAACAAGGTACAGATTTGTGTATTTTTGACTTTACACAGAGCACTGTTTCCCCCGTGGCTTCAGCCTTCATGCTAATCCAAGCTAAACCTAGTCCTGACTTTAGCTTTAAAGGCACGGGAGAACCAGGACTGAGCGGGGCGGACTGTCAGCCAGGGTCGGTGCCAGAGTATATGGGGCGGACGGGCAATCAGCTTTGACACGGCAGGGGGGGGGGCATTTTTTCACCTCATATAGCCTTTATTAAGTGTATATTTAACATTAGATCATATTTAACATATTATGGTTTTTATAGTGAAATGAGGAGGTACTGGAGGCTACAGATAACTCCTCAGGCACGCCCTGCGTCTTGCTCATGCCACGGTCAACATGCGCACACACACGGGTGCCGAGATAAACACGTAGTTAAACAACACATTCATCTAACAGTCTGACTGATTTCTTCATAACTAACACCGTGTCCTAACCGGATGAGAGCGTCCGGCTGTCACGTCGCATTGCGCATCGGACGCTCTCTGTCCACACTGAATCCGTTAAATCTGCACTTCTGTTACGTCATGTAAACAAACCACGTCCAGCTCCAGATCAGACTGGAGCTGGAGACGTAACCGATCTAAAGATGGGTTAGTTGTTATCTTCCTACGTTTGTAGCCTACTTTTTAAACAGAAAACACACATTTTATATTGTGATATTTACTGGAAATAACACAAGATATAGCAAAGAGCAAGTAGGTTGTTATCTAGTGATCTTCTCCAGCCAGCTGCCACCTTATTATGGTTTCTGTAGTGAAATGAGGAGGTACTGGAGGCTACAGATAACTCCTCAGGCACGCCCTGCGTCTTGCTCATGCCAGGGTCAAAATGCGCACACACACGGGTGCCGAGATAAACAGACAGTTAACCAACACATTAATCTAACAGTCTGACTGATTTCTTCATAACTACAATTTAAGTTAATGAAGACTAAATGTGGATGTTTCACTCACCAGTTGCTGTCCCTGCTCAGCCTGCTGTATAACGTAACATTAGTCCATTGTTCTATTCCACGATACTGAACAGAATAATCCAAACAGGTAGAAAAAGTAAGATGTGAGAGGAGCACAGGATGTTTTTTACTCTCTTGGTCCTCTCGTGCTTTTAATGCACCAGGTTTGTAGGTCTACTTTCTCTCATTTTTTTTCTATTGAGCAAAGCGAGGCTTCTTACTGAAATATTGTAGTGACGGGGTCTCATAGTTGTCTCTGTGTGTTCGTGTTTTATTTGAACCATTAGTGAGGTAGCTGTTATATTTGTTGACAGGTAGCTCGTAATAAAGTTTCACTAGTGAACGCTACGCATAGAACTGCGAGCGTCAATGCTTGTGCTGAAAGTGTCAGTAATCAAGTTCATATTTTCATTTATATCCAGGACAACTGACCCGGTTTTCTCGGCTCATTTTATCTAAACTAATCAGCCGTTCCTCTCAATGGGAGAGACAGAACAAATAGGAACAAGGTGTCCGACAGAAGTTCAGACAAAACGTCGCGCCGCGCTGCGCAGCGCCGTGTTGCTGTACAGCGCCGTGTTGCTTTGCAGCGCCGTGTTGCTGTGCAGCGCCGTGTTGCTTTGCAGCGCCGTGTTGCTTTGCAGCGCCATGTTGCTGTGCAGCGCCGTGTTGCTCGCGGCCAGTTACAACACTCCAATAGAAACCAATGTAATCAAGCCCAAGTACATGTCCTAGTTGATTCCTAAATGCAAAAATATCACTGTTTTGTGCTTTATTTTGCATTTCAGTGTTTAGTCCTTCCATTACTAAACTGTATGACTTCATTTTACTTATAGCCTAGCTGTTATTTCAGTTTAGTTTTTTGTCATGAGAGAATTCAGCTGAGGGGGCACAGTGACTTTTTTGGACGGGCCTAGACCCCCGAGGCCTGCCCCCCTAACGCAGATGCTGCTGTCAGCCCCCCTGCTGCAGTAAAATGAGAGGTTTTCTAAAGGGACCCTGGTGCTCGGAAATACTACCGCTTTTGTCCACAGGGACCGCCAAAGTCAACACAAAAAATGACAGTTCCTGGTAGTAGCTTTAAGCAACCAGACTGGTATCAGAATCCCACATTTGATCCTGACTATAGCTGAGCATGATGGGAGCAGGTGATGAGGACGCGGAGCTGCAGATATAGAGACGTGCTGTTGTGTTGTCGTTATGGAAGTACTGAAGCACTTCTAGATTAACCCCTTTAGCTGAATAATGGCCACCACAAGCTACAATACACACACACACACGCTAACATGCATATGCACAGACGTTTAAAATAAGTCCATGCATGCATGCTTTCGCCCCTGTATAAACACACATGCCCTCTTGCACGCATGAATGAATGCTTGCAACCATGCACATAGGGTTAATGCACACACCTACAGCTCCACAGTGTTAGTGTAGAAATAAAGCCCCCCCCCACGGCTTTTCTAAGGACCTTTCCTCTCTCTCTCTCTCTCTCTCTCTCTCTCTGTCTCTCTGTCTCTCTGTGTGTGCTCCACTTCTCCCCCTCACACACACACACACAGATGATAAGATGATGCCAGATGGCGCTGCGATGCATACACATACATACCCGTCCTCTCCATCTCTCTCTCTCTCTCTCTCTCTCTCTCTCTCTCTCTCCCTGTGTCCGTCCGTCACTGGACACACTGTACCACCGCTGAGTGTGTCCCCAGGGGGCAGAAAAAATATTCGCTCGGCCTAGTTAGCCGCTGCGTGTGCACGTGCAGGGCTCGTGCGCGTGTGTATCTGCTCGTGCACGAGGTCACGCCGCAAGCGAAGACGATGATGCATGCTGTTGGAGGAGGAAGGAGAAATAATGTATGTGTCTGTATCCGTACGTTTGAAAGACAAAGAGTGTGTGTGTGTGTGAGACAGAGATAGAGAGAAGAAGAAGAAGAAAAAGGCTTTCTGTGAGAGCCAGCAGCCAGTATGTTTATATATAAAACTGATTATGCGTTGAATCCCCCCCCACACACACACACACTTGCTATTTCATTTAGTGCTCTTTGTTAATTATGAATCGACTGTGCCTTGCCACCCGTCCCCTGTGTGAAGGCTCCCCTGCCGCCCTGCGGTGGCGGTCTTTGTAGTCGGTGTAGAGCAGCGTAGACGCTGGAGCTCAGAGTGTGCTGCTGCTGGAGCTCTCATTGCTTTGGTAATGAGAACATCTTAGGCTCTCCTGTGCTTTCTTTCTTCCAGGAAAAGACGTCAAAGTTCACTTGGGAGATGCCGGGACTGCCCACACTGTATTTACAGTATATATATATACGTTTTACATACATGTATAGGGTGGAGCAGGTTAGTGAGGTGAAGACAAAAGAACAGGAAACAATTCGTCAGTTATCATGAGTCCATTTTGATAACTTATTTTCGAGCAAGAGCGTCAAACATTTGCTGATTCTTCAAACGCGCTGCCTTTCTCTCGTTTATAGAATTATAAAGGAGAATGAATTTGAGCTGTTTATCAGACTGAATGAATTCTTAAATAATTCATCTAACGTTTCATTCCCAATAGGGCTGTAACTATCAATTGCTTTTATTATCAATTAATCTGCTGGCTATTTTTTTGTCGATTAATCAGTTTGGTTTGTAAAATGTCACAATGGTCAAAAGTCCAAGGTGATGTCATCAGATGTCCTGTTTTTTAGGGTTTTGTTTTAATGCCGCTAATTAAAACTAAACTAGAACTAGGAAACTAGAAAAAATCCATTAGTAATAACCATGTCATATTAGCTTGTCGTGAAGGAGGTTAAATAACGCTCCAAATTTACGCTACATTTAGGCGAGGAAAAACTGTCATGGTCATTTTCAAGGGAGTCCCTTGACCTCTGACCTCCAGATATGTGAATGCAAATGGGTTCTATGGGTACCCATGAGTCTCTCCTTTACAGACATGCCCACTTTATGATAATCACATGCAGTTTAGGGCAAGTCATAGTCAAGTCAGCACACTGACACACTGACAGCTGTTGTTGTCTGTTGGGCTGCAGTTTACCATGTTATGATTTGAGCATATTTTTATGCTAAATGCAGTACCTGTGAGGGTTTCTGGACAATATTTGTTATTATTTTATGTTGGTAATTCATTTCCAATAATACATTTATACATACATTTGTATAAAGCAGCATATTCGCCCACTCCCATGTTGATAAGAGTATTAAATACTTGACAAATCTCCCTTTAAGGTACATTTTGAACAGATAAAAAATGTGTGATTAATTTGCAATTAAATATTTTAATTGATTGACAGCCCTACTTGTTTTATCTGACCGACTGTCTGAAACCTGCAAAGATATTCATCAGTTTATTATCATATAAAACAAAAGCTGCAACAAATCCTCACGGTGGGTAATGTTTGGTATAATGTGCTTGAAAAATGACAATTACTCGAGTCTTAAAATATTTTCCAACTAATCCGTTAATAACTTAATTCACTTATTGTTTCAGCTCTACTTCACGGGGGTAAAGACTCACCAGACACGTGCACAGAACCACAAGTACATATGATCAACACATTAAACCTAAACGGCCCCACTAGACGTTCCCATCATTTTCAGCAGTCAGCAATGCATTCCTGTCTATTTACTTGCGCCGATGTTCACAGTGTTGCCATAAAAAAGCCTCCAGGGCATCCATGGTTAACATTTCAAATTGTATTCAAGCGTGGGGCAAATTGGTTTAGCAGATAAATACAAGGTTTCACCTCACGACTCAAGCTCCAACTGTGAACGTGTGTGTGTGAGAACGCGTGCAATCACAGGAATGCTGCGGGGGCTCTCAGTACTCGGAGACTAAATGGCAACATTATTTTACTTTTGGGAAGAATTTAGGGAAATTCAACTGCACTCCCAGACAAAGTCCTCCAGGCTCTCTCTGTCTATCTGTGTGCGCATTCCTGTTGTTGTGATTTTTGCCTCACCAAGCTGGGCTTTTTATTGTTTTTTTAATTTTCTGTTTTGTATGCCAACGCTGTTCTGCCATTTTCCCTGGCATCCGTCGCCCTTCTCCTCATTTATCCGGTTCATTATTCTCTCTTTCCATCGCTGAAGAAAAAGCTGTGATTTTATCTTCAGATATGGGGTCACTTTGCACCACATGCACACGCACACACACACAGCCATCACACATTCCATTATCCTTCATCATGTAAAATTAATGGGCCCAATCAGTAATTACCTCATCAATAATTAAGCCGACTTCTTTTTTTTTTCTTTTTGAAAGATATGGAGAGGCTCAATGGCAAACACTCCAATCCACAATGCATAATGAATCATCCGTTTTTCTGCAGCTAACTAATGTCCTCTGTCTCTTGTTCCCCCCCGCCTCCCTCCGTCTCCTTTCAGATTCGTGCCAGGCCAAGGCGTGGTATTGTACCCCCAGATCGGGGATAAGTTGGACATTGTGTGCCCCCGCGTGGACGGCGGGGCGAGCGATAGCGTGGAGTATTACAAGGTATACATGGTGCCTAGGGAGCAGCTGGAGAGCTGCACCATCACCAAGGCCGACACGCCGCTGCTCAACTGCGTCAAGCCCGACCAGGATGTCAAGTTCACCCTCAAGTTTCAGGAGTTCAGCCCCAACCTATGGGGCCTGGAGTTCTTCAGGGGGAGAGACTACTACATCATCTGTAAGTACATGTCTCTTCCTGAAGGGTGGTGGGGGGGGGGGTCAGAAAAACAGCCTTAAAGGGGACATGTCATGTTCATCTTCAGGTCCATACTTGTATTTTGTATTTTCTACTAGAACATGTTAACATGCTTTAATGTTAAAAAAACCCCTTTATTTTCCTCATACTGTCTGCCTAAATATACCTGTATTCACCCTCTGTCTGAAACGCTCCGTTTAAGTGCATTTCAGCGGAATGGCAACGGAATTGCGTTGCTAGGAAAGAGCTTGGGTCCATGTTTACATCCTGTCAGCTGATGTCATTCAAACTGCAACAGGAAATAAACTGGGACACAGTTAGTATGTTTACGTTTGAATCTGTGAAATGGTCTCAATATTGCAGATTTGTGACATCACAAATGGACAGAAATCCTAACGGCTTGATTCAAACGCACAGTTTCTGAATACGGGTTGTGTGTATTTCTCCATGGATTGAGCATTTTGATACTTTCACAGTATTTATATAGCACTTAAACCTGCTTTATAATATAAAATACATGAAAATCTCACTTTTTACAATATGGGACCTTTAAACAGTTGGGCAAGGTTGGAGAACCAGCTGTTCGTGACATACCTTGTATTTATGGGTCCAGTTTGTTGTGTGGTTGTGCATTCCTCTCATTCTTCACTGTTGCTCTGAATGCCAGTTCATACATCTTCCTTAGCTGGTGTTGATGGACATTCTGAGATATATAGGAAATAACCTGAAGTAGTTGAAGCTGAGGTTGAGGGGAAAGTCGCAGACGCTTCATCGGCAGATAATTCACTGAACGTCACAGATTGAGGCTATCCACAGGATGAGTACTACTATCCTTTTATAATGAGCACATAAGTAAACATTGAGATCCAGTTGAAGTCATGCTAAAAGTCCATTTTAAACCTTCTCCCCATGGGATCAGCTTCTTGTATAAATCAAGCCTCTAGCGAAGTTTCAAATGAGAAGATGGGAATCTTAAAGCCCGACCATTCAAAGTCGTGTATAAAACTCAGCGAGGAGTAGTAGTGATGTTTAGTGACCTCAGTATGCTTTAAACTAAGTGTTTGTGAGATGGTGAAACAGCATCTGAAGCCCCCTCATCCCACTCCTTCCTGACATAAACCTTTACACGTCACACTCTGAACAAGCCTCCTGATCACTTACAGGTCCTTAGCTGTGACACCTTTGGTTGGCAGCTCGTATCTACTACAGAACCCCCCCCCCACCTCCCAACAGTCTCATGGTTCAGGTGTAGCCAGTCCGCTTTTTGCTGATCGCCCGTGATGCGCTAACGCCATCCTGGGAGGAAGTTCTGATGGGGTTTAGCGACGGCCCCCTGGTTTGAAACATGGGAGGTGGACTGAACCATCTGCGTGGTGCTGATGGGGGGGTGCGCCGCAGATAGGACCATCTGTGAGGCTCTGCCACAGCCATCTGTGAGCTGTCACAGTAGGGGAAGGCCATATTTCTGACTGAGTAGAAGGAAGGGGGAAGAAAGGAGAGTCGAAGAGAGAGGAGGAACGATGAGCAGGAAATACGGCTTCTTGTCCTATTGAGGGAGAAGGAAGTTGAATTTGCAGGACAAATAAACTAATTGTACCGTTCCGTATATATGAATCCCACTTTAAACTGCCTGCGGTAGCCGAGTCCTGTGAAATTCAGTGTTCCTCTGAGCTCCGCAGTACCCAGAGGTCCTGCGGAGAGATCTGTCAAGCAGCTGTTTCAGAAAAACAGGTTCACCGAGACATTATGCTCAATCGCTTCTACTTAAGGTGGTTTAAAACCAAACAGGCAACAGTGGCTGCTCTGTCGCTAATGTGTCATAGCTGCAGGATATTTGCGTGGCGGGGCACGTCTCGCTGTGCTCGAGTCTAACTGCTACTTTTGTGGTCTTGCAGGTGAGACGTGTTGTTAGCGGCTTAATTGCTTGACAATGGCTCGTGGGCAAAATGACACTTCATGGGGCTACCTGACTGGTGGGGGGGCTGCACACATAAATACACCTGTACAAGCATGCACGAGCATCCACACACACACACAGAGAAGCCGAACAAACTATTAGATGTGGCTTGTGTGTGTGTGTTCAAAGACTACAAAGGCTTCTGACTGAAGAAGCGCAGACGCGAACCCCCCGCCCCCCCCGCCCCCCTCACCTCGCCTCCCCTCGCCTCCCTCCACCCAAACGCTGCAGTTAATTATTGATGAGCCGATGCTGATGTTTACTTACCCTGGTTCTCCCGGTGCTCTGCCAGCGCTCCTGCCCGCTGAACGGGATCACACCGCGGTGGATCAGAATCAGAAGAGAAGACGTTCAGGTTGAGTTCAGTTTGATGGATAACGTGCAGCGTAGACCATCAGGTTACATGTCGGGGTACATGGGGTTTGGAGAGATGGGCGGATAGTTACATGCCTGTGACACGTTGTACATGCTGGTAATGCACGCACACACACACACACATGTTGTCCCTCAGGAGGCTGGAGCTGCAGCTTGAAGCAGCTTCTCTGTGCACACACAGCTGTACAACGGTACATCATCCATGTGACGACAAACAACAGCGACGTCAGTCCGCTTCACTCGATCTTTATATCTAGAATACCTATTTCTGTGCGTGGCTCTCTTCTATCACAGTCTGAGCAGAAGAGAATATTCAATTTCCCCATCGCCTCGCGTTAAAAAACCCTCCTCTTCATCAGCCTGCCGAGTCGACAAGTTGGAACAGAAAGAGCGATGGGAAAGTTCAATTCGGAACTTTATAAAAAGACGGGTTGGAAAAATCCAATTTTGCAGTTCTTGCAAATTCCCTTTTCCACCGACATCTCCACTCCCCCACACCCCACCCCTTCCTACCGCCGCCATCCCGCCTCCCTTCACAGCTACCCAAAATGCTAATGTGTAGCCTAAAGAGGGGAGAGAGGGAGCTGTTTCTCCATTGGAGTGTGTCACGTTTTCGCTGTTAATTGCCTCTTCTTGGCTAGCTCTGGCCTCGCAGTTCTGCAGCTTCAACAGCCCACTGCAGTTGCATTGCGGCGCTAGGTTGTGTGTACTGTTCCTTTTTTTTGTTGAATCGGCCGCTTGGAGAAGCTCCAGCTTTGCATGGGTAAACACCAGGAGTAAAGCACAAACAAACACACACACACACACACACACACACAACGAGAGAGACAGAATGAGAGAAATGCGCAGAGGTGTGCGTAGGTGGAATCAGACTCATGGTTGTTTTTTACCTTGCCGTGTCGGAGTGAGCCGATGTGTGAATCTTTTGCCTGTGGGCAGAACTGCGTGTGTCTGTGTGTGTCGGGTGGGAGAAGCGGTGGGAACTGCTAGATGCACTCAGGGCTTGACTTGCCCTTCGTAAGCTCTACGTGAGAGCATCTCCATCTCATTTGTGCCCGCGCGAGCATGTGTGTGTGTCCGACCCCGCCTTCCCCTCAGCGGCGCCGTCCAAGATCCGTCGGAGTGTGACACCGCCTCAGAAAAGTTCACCGCAAGGATTTCATTAGTCTTTTGGAGTGAGCACTCGATACGTAATTAATTAACCGGCGTTTAATCCTCCATTTCTTCTCACAATTGCCAAGGCCCCCACATCAATGCTACGGATCTGAGTCTCAACCAATTGGATTAGCGCTGCCTTGTGTTGAGTATTGTGCCAAGGCTAGACCTAGATTAGATGGGAATGCTCGCACCCCTCCTCCCTCCCTTCCCACCCCACTATGACATCAGGCATCAGCATTTGACTGTCTCATCCTGTACTATCCTGCAGCGAAGACAGGCAGCAATGAAATAATAAAAAGGATCTGTGTGTGTAAGTCTGTGTTAGTGTGTGTTACACGGTCTTGTTAGTGTGTGTGTGGCTGTGAATTTGCAAACTGCTCGCGTGCGTAGAAAGGGCTGCTGCATATCTGCAGATTTTCTGTCTCTGCGCCCACACGTGGGCATGTTTGTGTTTTTATGTGCATGCACATGCGTATATGTGTGTGTGTGTGCACTTCCGTGTGCCTTTTTTTTTTTTTAAAAGTGGCAGCGCACAATGCTGCTCCAGTTGGGAGCAGATGAGTTTGATGTGATCGTTTGCGGCAGCATGGCCTGCAGCCGAGAACGTAGTGAGCTGGATGATTTCATGAGCTAAAGAGGGGAGAGAGAGAGGGGAGGAGAGAGAGAGAGAGGGAGAGAGATGAATGAGGAGAGAAAGGGGGCTGAAAGAATGACGAAAGCGAAAGAGAGCTAACGAGAGAGTGAGAGAAGGAGGGAACATAGAGAGAGAGGAGAAATAGAGCCAAAGGGAATAGGGGCATAGGAAGAGACAGAGCGAGAGGGATGATGAGCTAAAGAGGGCAGAAGAAGGACAAGGCTGAATTTACAGTCAGAGCAGACATGCACAGGGAAATTTCATCAAGACTTTAATCACCCTGTGCCTCAGTCACAACAGAAAATAGTCCCGTCACCTCCCCGCTACTCCGACTGTCGTCTGAATCTAACACGAGATCTGAGGGGGGAACATTCCTCTCATTAAATTCGATGTGAATTTAAAATGCGCTTTCAGGTTTTTGTCTGATTTGTCTGATTGAAACTATCAGTTCTTTATTCACCCCAATACATCCAGGTTCATGGTATTAGATTGGTGGTGACATTATTATCACATTATGATAATGGCAGACAGGTTTATTCAGTCAGTGCTCCTATGCGTCTGCGTGGCTAAAAATGTGGATTTTTGCCACAACTCTCAGTTGAAGTGTGCTTTTTGCACTCCAAATTGTAATTAAAACCACTTATCGATGCTCTAATAATTGAGCGTTAACTTAAAGTTAATGGATTTAAATAATGGATTTAAGATGTTTGTGTTTTCAGAGAGCACGGTGGTGATTGGTAGTGGTGGTTATTAGACAGCTTTGGGTATTTGGGGTGACCCAGCTTTGCCCTGGCCTGTTTCTGAGGGGTCACCGGGGTCCCTAAACGCAGAGGCGCCCCCTGTCACGGGTGATTAGGGCGCACGGTGGTGACGGGCATTAACCAGCCCGTAACCCCGGCACTGTGATGATGGCTTCACGCTCCACGGCAACCCGGCGGATGGCAATTTACGCTCGGCATTTAGATCATCGCCGCCTTTGTATCTCTTCTTCTTCTTCTCTACATCCTCACTCTGTCCATCCCGTTCATTCTCTAATTCTCTTGCTGTGTGCAATACACTCGCTCTCCCTTCCTATCTGTCTCTCTGAGATGCCTCTTCAGTCTCTTGTTGCCATGCCTTTGCTCTGTTCCATTATGAGTGGCCAAGCATTGTCTTTTTGCAGCAGTGCATTGTGTAGTAATTATACCCACAGAATTGAACAATGTTAACGAAGCAGCTTTCAATGTGTAGTTTTTTTTAGCTTTACGAGGTTTGATACTGGACTACAGATAGTGCCTTATTTTAACTCAGAGTAGGACTATTTCTAAAAATCTTAAATCTTAAAAATGGCATAAAAAATACATTAAGTTTTCCCTCTTTATATTAAATGAACAAATGCTTACAGCTAATCAAAATGACAAGACTGTTACGTTAGCTAAACTACCATAAGCTGCTCTGAAACTAGCTCTTAGACTGTTACCTTAGCTAAACTACCATATGCTCCTCTGAAACTAGCTTTTTGACTGTTACATTAGCTAAACTACCATAAGCTGCTCTGAAACTAGCTCTTTGACTGTTACGTTAGCTAAACTACCATATGCTACTCTGAAACTAGCTCTTTGACTGTTACGTTAGCTAAACTACCACATGCTGCTCTGAAACTAGCTGTAAATGCTAGCACATCTGTAGTTGGAGTTTTTTCTTGCTGTTTGCTAGTTTACATCAGGAGAAAGCAGGAAATGGAGCTTTATCAGTTCTTATCTGGATTGCAGCTCACAATTGACTGTCTCGTTAAACACTGGGTGATTTTCCACTCTCTTGATTTGATAAACAGGAGAAAATTAAGTTAAGGAGGGTAAATTAAGTTAAGGAGGGTGAGGACGGGTGGGGGGTGTGGGGTGACTCGTGATGTGTTTACGACGCGGGGGTGGGATTGTGGTTGGAGTGTTGCGTCGCATGCTAGCGCTAATTTTACAGGTGGCTCTCTAACACACACAGACACAGGCAGACACTCAAAGTGAGGACACTTCTTCTTTCACACACTTCTAACATTTGTTTGAGACTACATGCGACTTGTGTGCGGTTGAAGGCGTGTGTGTGTGTGTGTGTGTGTGCGCGTGCTGGAACATTTTTTACAGACCCACTCAAGCTGTCACTTTGGTCTCAAGCGGTAGTTTGTCACAGCCGGTGAGTGATTTTTCCTGATGGCCTTTTTCCCCTGTTGCGGAGCCTGTTTTTGCATTTCTGTGTGTGTGTGTGTGATTGTGTGAATATGTGTGTGTATGGGACCAGTCTTCTTCAGCCCAAAACCCCATCTTAACCACATCGCCGGTTCGACAGCAGTGAGAAAATAGACTCTGTAATTCACAGTCGAGACGGAGTGAACGGTGAAGGAAAATCAGATGTAGCGTTTCCCCTTTTTCCTTCTTGTTTCTCTCTCGTTGTTTGTCTGCAGAAGGTCACACACAAGCTGAAGTAGTCGGTTAATCTTTCTCACTAGTTTTTCTCCTTTTTCCTTCTTGTACTCCCCCGCCTCTCTCTCTCTCTCTCTCTCTCTCTCTCTCTCTCTCTCTTTCCCCCCCTTCCCTGTCTGTGAGTCTTATCTGGTTTGCTGTAATGCCAGCTAGTTGCTGACTAAATCCATTTGTGAGGGTCTTGTATGAACCAGGTCTATCCCACCTCCCCAGCCCCCCTTCCGCCAACGTGTTCCCCCGGGCCCAGCATTACGGATTAGCTGGTTAACTCTAGCCAGCTAGTCTGTCAGCCGGTCCAGCCTGGCCTCGTCTGGCTGGGCCGAGGAGGGCCAAGTCATTCAGCCAGCCTTAGCCGATTCAACAATCACATTCTGTTTAAATCCAAGTCAGGCTTGCCGGGGACTGCAGCCTTGGCATAGTGAGTGTGTGTTTTACTCCGCATTTAAAGGGGAAGAAGAATTTAAAGTTTAAAATGACTCCAGATTGAAGGAGGGGTTTTTTTTCTGTCTTCTTTTTAAATGTCAAGGAAATGTTGCGGCCAAGTTAAAAAAAGATCTGTTTTCGGAGGCATGACGACGAGATTCTGTTTTTTTTGTTTTATAGCTTCAGTGTAGATGGATGTTGATGTGTTAATGGGGGAAAAGGGAAAGAAGAAGGGAGGAGAGAATGTAGAAAAGGGGGTGATACAAGTGGCAAACCTAAATACACCTTCTGTGTGTGAACTCTGACCTCTCGGGCACAAGTGGTTATGAGCAATGCATGCACATCCCGCCTAGCTCAAACACGACTGCACAAACACACCACATTGTGCCAATCACTACAAAGTAAACAGTGTTAAGATGGTTAATGGCATCCTGCTGCAGGATTGTAAAAATTCATGTGTGTTGTGCTAACAGGTTTATGAAATGAACACACGCGCGCACGCACACACTGGCACAGGAGCACAAGCCTTTAAGGAGCTTTGTCTGTAATGTGCTTTTCGGTCTCCACCGGAAAGCCATAGGTCAGCTAGAGAAGGAGACAGGGGGAGAGAGAGGAGGCGAGATGGAGGGAGGGAGGGAGGGAGCGAGTCCTTGTTAACATGCTCTTTGTGTCCGCTCCCATCACCGTCTTATTGAAGCAAGGGGATTCGGATCAAAATGATTGGTAGCTGGGAGGGTGGAAAAGGAAGAGAGAAAAAAGAAAAGGGACGACTGGGAGGAGGAGGAGAGAGAAAGCGGCAGACTATGCAGAGCTTCATTTTTCAAAAGCTATTTCAATTGGGATCTCAGCACCTGCCTTTCAATTCCCCCTGCAGTTGATGGAACAGCTTTGAGTGCAGCAGCAGCAGGAACGGGGGACACGTTGAGGTGGCGTCGGGGAGAGGGTCGCCGGGTGGGTTCAGTGGGTAAAAGAGGTTTAAGGGGAAGAAGGTAGCGGCTTGCAGGGTGGCCGCCCCGGAGAGGAGGAAACTGGGGATGATGGGGTGTTGTTCAAGGGAGGGGAAAGAGGAGGAGAGGCTGGAGAGGAAGCAGAGGGGAGGGGAGAGGAGGGGGTCTCGGCGTAGTGAATGCGGGCCACCGCGCGCTGGCGGGAAGCCAAGCTGCTAAGCCCTGGCAGCTCGTTAGCCTCTGTGTTACTGACCTGATAGACCACAAGCCCCTACTACCCCCCACCTCCTCCACCACCCTCCCTTCTTGCCCGTTCCCTGCCCCTCTCATCATCTAGCTGCAGTTCCCGCCAGCAGCCTCCGGGGGCAGCGCAGATAAAAGCAGAGAGGCGGAATAGCAGCTTAATGGGCGTCCAGCTGATTGAGCGTCAGCGAGGCAGCCTTTGCATTTAGTCTGTGTGTTTGTGTGTGTGTGTGTGTGGGCCACACATCTGTACAAGTTTGACACAAGTAGAGCTTTCTTTTATCAGAAGTGCAGTTTTCCCACTTTGAAAAAGGCCTCGCAGCATCTGCTTACAGGGCCCGTTTTGTTCCTCCTGTCACAAGTGGGACGTCTTGCACCGCCCCTCCAGATTCCTCTCCCAACATCTGCTGCTGTCCCTTAAACACAGTGTTTAGCGGTGCACTTCTGTTTTCTCCTGTGTTTAAATGTTTTTTTTAGATCCTTTAAGCTCTTTTCATCTAAGGGCCATTGAGGTATTTATCACCTCCCTCTGTTCCCTTAATTTCACTGCCTCTCCTGGAAAAGTGCCTTATTTTTTTAAACACTTTTCTCATCCCCTCCTGTTTACATCCCCCGAATATCTTTTTTCATGTTGTCAGCAGGCCTCTCCTTCTTCTTTAAGCCTGGCAGCCAGTTTGGCTTTTAGATCTGAAGCATTTGAGGGCTTTTAAAATCCAAAAAGTGTGTTCTTTAATAACCGGCTACCTCTCTCTGGAGTGTCGTTAGTGCTAATGCACGATAAGCCGCTGAATTTTCCCGCGGCTTGCCAAGATGGCCGCTGTCATGGCAGTCGTCGTTGTTTCCCCTCTCTCAGTCTCTCTCCTCTCTCCTCACCTCCCTTAACTGCCTCCTTCATGAGGCCCATCAGCACAGTTAGAGGTATTACAGTCACAATTACTCACGTTAATTGACTTTGGGGATGTGAGATATTCCGCCGGAGCGGAGCGGCTGAGGTGATGAACAGGTGAATTGTGATTTTATTAAAGGGGATATGACTCATATCCTTCCTCAGCGGAAGGCTTTCGGGCGCCTCTGTTGTCTTTGGGAACTGGCTGTTTTTCTGAGATAGTCTTAAGGCATATACGGCAAACACAATTTCCTCAACACATCCCTTCTGTAGCAGAGGCTCGCAGTGACAGCTAATTCTAACCGTGTCCCTCTCTCTCTCTCTCTCTCTCTCTCTCTGCCTGCTGTAGCTACATCTAACGGCACCATGGAGGGCATCGACAACCAGGAGGGGGGAGTGTGCAAGACCAAGTCCATGAAGATAATCATGAAAGTGGGACAAAGTGAGTATTGTATTATTGAATTACGGGCCGTGAGTGCCTGAAGGCATGAGCAGGCACCCACAATGCAGCGCCAGTACATACGTACTCTGAAAATGTCCTAATAAGGTCACAGGAGGCTGTGCAGCATACAGCTCCATCGTCTCCATGACACCTGGGGGCTGCGAGGGGGCAGGAGATGTAATCTAGCGGAAGCCTAATGCGCTGAAAAATACACGCACACACACATTTGCACACTATTGTGTACGCTTGCATGCACACTGGAAGCATCTGCTGCGATACACTCTTTCAACTAGAAGGCTTTCTACACATGCAAATCTAGTTTAGAGGCACACAAACAACATAATTCTCACGAGTCACAACCCTGAATGTGTCACACATACACACACACACACACTGTCCACACTGGGCATTCTGCACACTGCATCCAGAGCACTCATGCACAGTAAACCTATTCTTGATTACAGCGATAATTATTCATAAATCAGCTGCCCCTGCGGCTGCCCAGAGTGGTCATTTCCTGGGGGTCGGCCCTCTCTCGTCGACACCGGCTCCTGTTGTTATTGAGAATCTGAGGTCAGGGAATTAATCGAAGCCGCCGCACTCGGGAGGTAGAAAAGAACAGGTGCCGAACAGTCCTGGAAATTGCTTGTGCTGCTTAATAGTACTGAAAATCAGCGAAGCAAAGAGTTGCTTACAAGTCAGTGGCTTTATTAAATGAAATGTACTATTTTAGTACGGCGTGTATATATACTAGTACTAGTGATTCTAACAGCAGATGCTCGGTGAATGACTTAGCGTGACTGCGTCGGCGTCTGCTCAGCATTAGAACCACCACACATACACTGACAGACATGTTGGCAGCGTTCAGAACCAAATGGACCCGCTGCAGAACCAAAAACAACCATTATAGCCGCTCCTTATGGTTGATTACAGCCATTTCTGGGTCATGAAGATGCTTTTATGTGGATCTAGTTTAAGATAATGTGGCTGCTTCACTGTTGCAGCATGTAGAGGTTCAGATTTTGGTATTTTGGTTTGTTTTTTTTGTATGAAAATGCCTCTCTGTGTTTCCCCGGTAGTCGCATGTAGGTTTGTTGTTGAGACAAAACACCAGCAGATAACCTACACACGACAACAGGAATGGAAATTCCCCCAAAATCTGAACCCATCCCCTTACCATGAGCATCAACAACACAGACTCCCCAACAAAGAATCCCCCATTAATGCTCATTCATCTTCATTTTTTCAGATCCCTCTGACCCTATTTCACCCAAAGACAACCCCACCAGAGTACCCTACCCCCCCAAGCACTCCGATGGCAAGGAGACCTACAACCCCAACGACGTGCTGGAGAAACCAGGTGAGATCACCCACTCACAGTTTAAAATCCCGGGAAATTGGTAATTGCGTCGAGGATTTATCGAAACAATTTGGCATTTGGGGCGGGCGATTGTTCGGCCAGCTAAGAGCAGATAGCGCTAAGTAGGCGTGTGTGTGTGTGTGTTTGCAAGAGTCCCTGAGTTGTGCGTGTGAAAGTGAAGGAAAGAAAGGTCAGCGATTCATCAGCCAGTAATTGAATGTTGCCCATAAAACCGATAGGCATCTCCGGCCTCTCAAGGACTTAGAAGGTATCTCCACGTTGGCCCCATTCCAGCCTTAACCCGCCGCTTTAAGTGACATTTTCAGGAAAATGATCTGATCGCTGTCTGCCATCTTTTTAACGACCTGTTCTTAGTACAGACACACACTTGTTTCTGCGCCGAACCACAACTCAGACGGCTACGTGCGGACCTGCTCTTATCTCTAGCTATTATATTGCAGTTAAAAATCTCCCAAGAAAATCAGACCGGCAATTTCCGCAGCGAGCGGTGTTCAGAAAAAAGAAACAGGAAGGGCCCAAGAACAAAAACAAGCTGACCTATATTAACAGTCCTCCAGTCCCCGACCCCCCCAACCCCACCCCATCCCAACCCCCCAACGTGTCCTGGCTCATTGAGGGCCAACCTCACCTGACTCTTTATGTTTCTGACGTTGCACATGCAGATCGGCCCGTTAAATCCATGCTGGCAGCGTTCTCTGCAGACATCAGCATCTTGCTCTCTCCATTCTACCGCTTTTTTTTTTTTTATGTCTCATCCGTCCATCCCGGCAGCTATCAGCAGCATATGGGCGTCAGAGTGCTATGGGCAGAGCGTCTGAGGCAGCATAATCCCCTTGTAAAACAACGGAAGGGTCCTTGCTTTGGGCTGCCTGCCATCCTGTATCCACTCCCCCCTACCACGGAAAAGGCACTTTGAGGCCCTCAGCAGAGCAGCGGCCCGACAGGGAGACGCAGTAGTCCTGGCCGCTCCTGTCCCGGGAGGGGGGAGGGGGGGACAGAACACAGCCGCCCTCGAGGTGTTGGATGTGAACCAGGATGTCCATCGCTGGGAGTCAGAGCCCAGCCTTGGCTTTCATAATTGATGCCTCATGATGACATCAAATATTTCTTTCTTATTTTCTTCCCTTCGGTGGCTGTTAGTTAGAAAATGAAGTTACTTTTTTATGTCTTTCAAAATGCAATTTATCTAAGTGCCGTTCGCCTGTATCTACCGCAGCCATTGTATCTCCTATCAGGCTTGCGCTTGCCCTAGTTTCAAGGTTGCAGTCTTCACCGGCTGAATTTGAATAGCCACCGATCGAATGTGACCTTTTATACAAAAGCTCTCTATAGGCAGGAGTCACTGTCAGCCACTGTGCTGCTGGCCCTGCTCCCTGCACCTTTTACCGTGACACGATGAAAAGATTGTGAAGAATGAAAAGGGAAAGGCAGGAAAAGACTGTCGAAAAACACCGCTTCCCTTTCTTTCCTTTAAAGGCGTCAGTGAGCTTCAACTGAAGTGTTTTTTTTGGATGCTCGAGCAGCATCTGAGCCCCCCTTCAACACCCCCCCCAGCTGTCACAATTGTGCATCAGAATAACTTTCCAAAGCTGATAATCCCAAAATCACACTCACTTCACACAGCAACTGGCCAGAGGTTCTCTTTGTTATTCTTGACACAATGACTTTCTTCATTTTTGATCTCTCTGTGTAATGGCAGGCTTTTCACTACGCCGTTAAAACAGATATAAACCCGCTGCCTTCAGACGTGGTACGCATGTCGTACAAACTAGTTTGTTTAGAGCATAAGTTTAGACAATAGAACTTGTATGTGAGAATCAAGCCTGCGAACACACGGCTCATTTACTCACTGTAAACTCACTCTTCCTCTCCCCTCTGTCTCCAGGTGTAGCGCCCAGAGAAAGCAACGACGACAACGGCGGCAAGTCCTCCAGCGTCATCGGCTCCGAGGTGGCCATCTTCGTCGGCATCGCTTCGGGCAGCGTCATTTTCATCATCATCATCATCATGCTGGTCCTGCTGCTGCTCAAGTACCGGCGGCGGCACCGCAAGCACTCGCCGCAGCACGCGGCCACGCTGTCTCTGAGCACCCTGGCCACGCCCAAACGGAGCGGAGGCGGCGGGAACAATAACGGCTCGGAGCCCAGCGACATCATCATCCCGCTCAGGACTGCTGACAGCGTCTTCTGCCCGCACTACGAGAAGGTCAGCGGCGACTACGGCCACCCGGTCTACATAGTTCAGGAGATGCCGCCTCAGAGCCCGGCCAACATCTACTACAAAGTCTGAGGGGGGAACTTTTGAAAGCAAGAGACGAACTGGAACAATACCGGGCAGAGCGGGTTTTTTAGTTTCGGCCGGCGCCGCCGGCACGCCCGCAAATCACTCTCGCTCTTTCTCTCTCTGTCTCTCTCTGTCGACTCCTCCTCCTCGTCTCTGATGTTTTTGTCACTACTTTTTTTCTTTATCAAAGTTTTGCTGATACCTTTGTCGCTCTGGTTTGGTCCCAGTCGGTGCGGACGGGAGAGAAGGCTGCTGCCGCTGCTGCTGCTCCCTGGGGCTCTTGGGAAATAGAGAGGACGATCTCTTCTTTCCCCAAGTGCTGCTCCCTGTTTGCTTTTGTGCACTGCAGCCAGCATTTTGGGGGAACTGAGTGTCAGAAAGTTAGACGCACAGCGTGTTTTTTCTTTTTCTGGGATGGGACGGATGGACGGATGGACGGATGTATGGACGTGAAGGTTTACTGGCATGAGAGGAGGGGAAGGAATTTTTTGGCTTCACCTTAAAGAGAGACTACTGCTTGGAAAAAGAGAGGGAAAGAGACAAAAAAACGAGTGAGGAGGAGATGCAAGGGAGAATACTACGGGCTGACCGTGAACTCACAAAATGGTTGCCCTCCCGTTGATGCTCACTAGCCAGAGAGACTCTGTGGATTTAGGCAGTCGGAGAGAGATTCTCACAGCGATCCTCTCTGGGACTTTCCTGACTGACTCACGGAGATCACCCATTCACCCTGCCACCCACATGCTCACCATCACATACACACATTCACACCCACACACACAGACACACTGTCTCACCAGTCAATGTGAACTGTTTGGGTTTTTTTAAGTGTGGATTTCTCCTCATTCCCAGATATGTTTTCAGAAAAATCACTTCTTTCACGTGTTACTTGAAGGTCTTAAGGAAGAAAAATAGACTCCCCCTTTTTTGTACTGTCAACATTTAACTGATGTTGTGTTTGGTTTTCATATCCTGGTGTAGTTCAGAGTTTTTCTTTTCCTTTAGTGACATGTCATTCAAACAAAAGTGACCCGACGGTGGCTAGGAGTGGCGAGAGCGTGAAAAGAAGGAGTAAGTGATTTTTTTTTTTGACAATTTTGCGCCCTCTCGCTATAGGGAATAGGGCGCATGTCAGGTCTGCCCAGGTGGCTCCTGGGAAGAGTGGAGGACATTCATATACATAGAGCAGCACTTTTAACCCCTTTTTGGTACCTCCACTCTTCGCAGCAGTCTAGAGAGAGACACAGTGACGACTAGAGAGGGAGAGCAGCCGTATCCCGTCAGATTTAGTAAGTGAGGGCTACAACCTGGGCTTTTCACGCGGGAAAAGTGTTCGGGGCAATAAGAAATCCAATTCGCCTTACTGCCGTTTTTCGCATCAGGTGAAGAAGAAGAAGTGGCCCGAGATCAAGTTGAGGTTAGCGTAGCTGGCTGAGACAGCTCTAGGTACTGTAACGTTTACCCCCTGGGGTCCAATGAGGATTAAGGATGCCCAAAGGGCCACCGGTGCTCTCTCTATTCTTGTTAAAAAAAAAAAAAAAGCACAGGGACATCTTCTTACATTGTCACTGTTTCTCAATCTCCATTAGCATTTCCATATTGTGAGTTTTTTGATTTACTTCTCTCTTCTTTTTTTTTTTTTTTTACAAAATAGATGTACATTTAAAACAGGACATTACGAAGATGAAAAATTACGAAAAAAAATAAAATAAAAAGCAGAATTTATTTATGATAGACACATAGAGCACAGGTGTTGTCAGGCGGTATGGAGAAGAAGAAGTAATGTTAATATATTATGGTATAAGTGCACATTATGCAATCTAGGTTTTTGATTATTTCATATCTCTCGACCCGCTGAGTCCCGTATTTTCATGAGCTCTCGTCCACAGACACAGGGCCCGGCCCTGGGAAAGAGGACTAAGGGGAGGGCAGCCTGGGCCTCGGCCCCCCGGCCCCGGACCCGAGGGAGTGGACTTATCTGACCCAAAATAGCTCACATTGGTGTACACAAGGGCAGAGTAGCTGTGTCTCCCACACTCACTCAGTGTAGCATCTCCCAAAGGATAATTCTCATGAACACCCAGTGCCCCCCGACTCTCCTCATACACACCTTCCATGTTCTCTGTGCATGTGCGTATGTGTGTGTGTGTGCGCGTGCGTGTTGAGCAAGTCCATATTTCAGTGACTTCACCTTCATTAATATCTTTGGCTTAATATCCTAGTCGTGACTTAAGCTGTTCCCATAGCATGTATCAGCCCATTATCATCATTAAAGAACATCAAATTTCACCGAAAAGCCAAGCCTTGTATGATCTGAGGTTTGTGCCTCTAAGAGGCTACAAAATCTGCAAATATGCAATTCTTATTTATTTTTTTAATCAATTCTGAGAAAAAAAAAAAACCTATGGAAAGTGTTCTTAACCACTGAAAGATGTAACAACAAACAAAATGACACAAAACTAGCAAAGTACGTCACACAAGCCTGCTGTTAGTTTTTATTTCCTGCATTCTTTGTAGTATTATTTGAACCTTTTTCTGTTCTAACCATGTGCCGTAGTACAAAGGTAAACTGTGAAAAATGAAACCATTAAAAAAGCATATATATCACACCTGAACAGGTATTTAAAGAAAAGATGAAAAAAAAAAAGACACACACACATCCAACAGAGAAATGGCTGTTTAGTTGCTGTCTGTCTGCGGCAGAATATGACAATCTTATTAGTTTATTTGAATCTGACGTCCTTTTCTTAGCTGCCTCTCGACTAACGCTCTCCCAACATTGACCAGGTTCTGGGTCAAAGCTGTTCTGAAAATGTTCGTAGCGATGCTGTGAGAGTCTTAGCACAAAGGCTAGGAGAAGCACCTCAGGCTACTGTAAAATGCCTTGCTCGTATGGTCAGCCCTTGGTCACTTGACTCAGTAATTTTGCACCGTACTTCTGTAGGTAAGAAAACTGTAAATACATTAATGTTTGTATTGTATATGGATCCTGGGTTGTTACAATAGCCTTATTCACCTTTTTAGGAAAGTAAAAGGAAAAAAAAGTACAGAAAAAATGGAATACACTTCAGTAAAAACAGAGCATACTACTTTTTTGGTAAATAGCTTATGTAAATATTGACCAGAACCCAATAAAAACATTTTTTTATAAACTCTTAAAGTAAGATGTTTTGTATAAAATTTGAATTTTTTGCTATGTATTTTAGCTAGTGCTCGATGGAAAGCCCGTGTCCTCCCCACTCCCTCCCCTTTTGCACTGTTTCCATGGTAATTTGGTTTTTAAAAAAAATGAGAGAAAAAGTTGCCAAACCGACTGCTGCATATTTGTGCCATAAGTGTGTACCATAAATATTTATTGAATTAGTTTCTTTTCTTTTCTTTTTTTTTTTGTTCTGTTTATGATTTAACTTCAGTCCAGTTTGTAAGTAACACAGTATTATATTTGCATTGTTTGTTGGTCTGCCCCTGGTTTTCTTTAGTCATGTCATGGTCACCGGGTGGCTGTAGCCCTCTTCTCCCCCTTCCTTGCAGTATGAGATGGCCAGGCTGTGAAAAATGGTTTTAACATTCAAAAATTTAAAACAAAGTTCAAAGTGAGGATAAATGACACACATTCCACCAGTCTGTTACAAACTGAAAATGTTTTTCAATAAAATGTTTTTCCTATGGACGCGCTGTCTGCCTGTGTTGCTTTGTTCTGCTGCTTTCATACCGCATGAATAAATAATGGTTCATCGTTTCACACGACTTGACAGTAAAAGACAGTTTCATTTACTGATTTCTCTCAGTGTACAATCACTCCCACTTCATCCATCCATCCATCCACCACCTCGGGTTCCATGTGGCCATACTGTCATTTACATGATGTTTTTGGGGGAAAAAAATGAGAAATCACATCTGCACATTGAACATTTTACTTTTAGAAGAACTGAAATAAGAAAACAGATCTTTTGATACTGACGTTCCCGGTGTGGACGAGGCTTTGGTGTGCTGCTATAACAGCCTTCACTCTTCTGGTTTCAGTCTGCTCACCATGGGTTGGATCCTGGCTATTCAGCCACAAGAGCATTAATGAGGTCCAACACTGATGTTGGTGATCAGGCCCGGCTCATAGTTCATCTCAAAGGTGTTGGATGGGGTTGAGTTCAGGGCTCTGTGCAGGCCATTCAAGCTGGGAAAAACATTCCTTTATAGAGCTGGCTCTGTGCACATCGGGGGCATTATCATGATGAAACAGTGTGAGGACCTTCCTCACACTGTTGCCCACAATTTTGGAAGCACAGTATTGTCTAAAAAACACTGTATGCTGTAGCACTAAAGGGATACTGCAGGCAGATATCAAAAAGAATAGTAAAACTGATGGAGAACAGATGACACATCCTGACTTTTATTCCCTAAAATGGGCTCAAGCCTCCAAAACACTGGATTCTACACTTTACTTTCATTTAACCCTGTCTGGTAAATAGCCACGTCTTTCAGACTCCATGCCCCGAGTTTATAATAGGGTTCTGCTACCTGACTTCAGGCTGAAGCCGGGTTTGGATCGGTATTAAGAAATTTCACTCGTTCTCTCTCTGACAATGGCAATCGTCTGTGTCCATGTGTGTCATGTGTTGGATGCATAATGTGTAGATGACGAGTTAACGATTACTCATAGATAAGATCAGGGTCTTAGGGCGCTGTCTCAAGCCAACATAAACATGTAGTCTTCAGTTGGTTACAATCTCCTCACCTCACCGCCAGATGCCGCTGGATCCTACACACTGGACCTTTAAGGCAATAAACTAAGCTAATTAAACAAATAACTGGACTTACTGGTGCATTCAAAGCTATCTCTCATGCAAACTCTTCAAATGAGCATCAAGCAGCCGTGCTCACGTTCAATCACGTTCATAAACATCACAGCCTACACCAAGCATGATTGGCTGGAAAGAGGTCACATGACAAGAGATGCGTAAACACAGACGTAGGATTAAAATGAGACAGCACATACTAAAACCAACTACTAATTGTAAGCGCCACAAAATGGTCAAATTATCATACATTATGGCACTTTTGGCATAATTGATCGTACAGAGGGCACATAAATAACTGTATTTATTATAATATAAATAAACAATTGTTCCCCGATATTGTTGGCTTCACCACGCCATTGGAACGCTGAAAAACGTTGAGATCAGCTTGAGTTTGATTTGCAGCACGTCACGGCCGTCCCGCAGCGAGAACTGTTGGCTGTCAGTTTGTAGCTTCTGTGTCGCTCATCGTGTGAACACAGCATCCCAACACAGTGAGTGTCAGGACACGGTATAGCGAGTAGCGAAGGTGTGTCTGCTGTGTGTAGTATGGCCCACTCTTTGTTGATGTAATATGGAGGCAGTGATTAAGGGATCCTGTTTCCTATCAGTGGGATGATGGTTGCTCTCTGAAACAGAACCAGCACTGGGCCAAACTGTCACTAAGCCGATGAGTCAGTCTCGTTGTTTCGTCAGCCAATATATCCAGGCAACTAGACTGTATAACCAGCCATGCTGCCAGTGAGTCAGGAGGACAACCTGCCAAAATATAGCCAGGCAGAGACACAGCCATAGCAGGCCAGACAAGCTAGCTAGCGCCAGTCATCGAGCCACCAAATCTCTCTCCTACAGCCCATCAGCTCACCACCATAACTGTTCAGCCAAAGAGTCTGCGGGCCAGGAAATCGAGCAACAGGCAAGATTATAGCTGTGACAGCCAAGCATCCAGCTAGCCAGCTTTCTTGACCAAGTCTAGATTAGGGCTTTATTTTAGCATCAACACTCGGTCACTGGGTCTGTATTTGCTTTCTGAAAAAAGGTTGAACCAATGAACTTGAGATTAAAACCTTGCAACAAGGTTGTAGGTATCAGTCTATCAGAGGAGGTTCCTTATACGTCTATCAGAGGAGGTTCCTTATACGTTGACTAGAAAGTATTCTTCAACTCTGCCATTTGGCCACACCACTCCCATTCCATTTCCACAATTTTATGGATGAATAAATTGAGATGGCACCTCACAAACATAGGCCTACCCTGGCCTTAAAATAGTTGACATTTTGAGAAATACTGAAATGCCTTTAAAGGGGAACAACTGCCATTTCTAAAACATTTTACAACATATTAGCTTAGAGGCTAGAAGTATGGGGGAAACAGCTAGCGTCACTCTGTCCAAGGTAACAAAATGAGTCTGAGTAACATGATATAACCACGATGCCACCATGTGTGCGTTTGTTTTATTCATACACTTTTGGTCGGCTATGTATTAACTAGCTTGCTTCCCCGTTTTCAGTCTTTGTGCTAAGCTAAGTTAAGCTAACTGGTTGCTGGCTAAAGTTTCACACGGCCTTCTCATCTAACTCTGCAAGAAATCAATGCAAGATATCCCATAATGTCAATGCAATTTGACATTAAACAAACGTTTGATTTATACACGTCTAATAATTGTTTTGCAATCTTGCCTGAACCTGAGCATTTGTGATACCGCGGACTAATAAATGAAGGTTGATCGCCCCCATGTCCCTTCAGTCTCCCGTCGTCCAACACAGTGACGATCTCTACATATCTGACTGAATCCCGTTAGGGCTAAGTGTTGTCTGTAAAATAACCGACATATTAACAGCCAACTGTTTGATCTATAGGCTGATGTCTAGTTGGAGATGACAGTCTGCTATACTGTATGACTGTACTGCAGCAGCCTCCCACTGAAGCTAGCTAGGCTAACTTATCCATCAGTGGTAACTGTCACAACATCTTTTGTCTTGCCATTTACCACACTGACAGTGATTATTCATGTATCATAATGTTCTTCAAATCTCAGTGTGAACGCCTCGGTTAACCTGCTACACAACAGCTTTTCAGCAGTTTCCTGTCTAATGTGACACGGCCTTGGCGATGGCGCGATGCTGGTCTGGTCCATACATATATGTAAGCCTTAGCCTACATGTGGTTTACTCAACACCTGCTTTGCATTGGTGGATTACTGCATTGCAGGTCTTTCTGTTATTTTAGCGACCTCAGTATTTTGACACTCAGCACCTCGAAACGACGGGCCCTAACTGTAAAAAGCTGCCTTGTTAGTCCTGAGAGAAACATTATGGCTAAAAAAATCCTAATGGAGCGCAAAAACCTCAGAGCTGGAAACTCACCATCTTTTTTCTTCTTTTTCATTATTATCTAATGCGCCGCTCTATTCTTTGCCACATCACAAGTATTAGAGATATTAAAGCCACTGGCTATATATTCATCATTTCTAACCACATTGTCTCCACAGCCTTCTGTTTATGAGGCTGCAGCTCTGAAAATGAAAATATCTTCACGGTACCGCATCTCAGCTCTTGACTGTTTATCACAAAAAAAACAAAAAAAACTGCCTGAGAAGCCAAGATGAAAAAAAAAAGCAGGAAACAAAAAGAGAAAACAAATTGTGAGGCTCCCATCGCTCGCTCGCTCTCTCATGGTGGTCCGTCATCTCCTCGCGTCTCGCTCACACACTTTGATGAGGAAGAGGAAAAGGAGGGAGGGAAGGGTGGGGGGGAGGAGAAAAAAACTTTCTGATGTTTTTCCTATTTAACGTTTCCGTTTTATCTCCCTCGCTTTCATGCCTTGGACCGCGGAGTGCTGTTGAGAGGCGACGAGGCGTTGCGGGTGTTTAATGGGTTTTTTCGTTTTGAGGAAGCTGAAGGGTTTATCATGGGGGAGTAGTCAGGTTTTTAGGCTCTTAACCTCTCTCCACATGTCTGTAATTTAACATTGTTCAGAACCAGAGGGCCAGTATCTTAAATGCCCAGGAGGTTCCTGTGTCAACGTTGAGTATGTTTGGTAGGAAAAGACACCCGCTGGGACTTTGGTTAGAGTTGTTTGAGTAGGATGAAATCTCTCTGGAGGCTGCTTTGAATGCAGACCGGTGTGTGTTGGCATACTGTACATATCTTGTTTTTTTGGGGGGAAGGGGTGGGTTGGAGGGTGAAAAATGAAAAAGAAAAAAAACATCTGAGAACTCTTTTTGCATACTAACATAACAACTTCAAGATATATATGCACACACGTCGATCACTGGAGAAAATCCCTGTGTGATCCGAGATGCACACTGAGTTTGATGTTCCTCTGCAGCATCCGTGGGCAGAAAGAAGCCCTGGACTCGTTGCACAGATAAACTCCACTGAGTTAGTTAATAACCCAGTCATGCATACCGTGGTGTCCAACATTCTCACTCCCGACTCATCAAATACCGCCGCCTGCTCAGTGGCGGCCCTATACGCTTGACGCTCTATAGATACCCCTCTAGCGTCAGTTTTGGACGTGTCAGGGATGCCGTGTCAGTTTCCGTTTCCTTTCAATTGTCAAGTGAATTTTAAGCGAACTATTGAATGTTGCAAAAAGGAAATGCAAATTAGGCGTGTCTCCGTCAACTGGTTTGGAGCACATAAACTAGGGTACAACGTAGTTTGGTCAGAAGTTGACACTAGCCTACAGGTTATGCTTTACACATGGCTTAAAATAAGTTTGTTGCATAAAGTTAGTCTTCTTGTTATGTAAAATAAGGACATTTGTTATGTAACTGGCGCTAGGTAAGTACGTAAGTTACGTAACAAAACTAAGTTAAAATAAGTTACCGCTGACTTGGTTTCACATGGGTCTCCTGGGTCAAAGTCTGGGTTTGTTTGACCCATCCAGCCTCACTCTTCATACTACGTCAGTTGCTCCGACTGTCTAATACTGGCATGGATGGGTTTACATTGGAGTTAGTTGAAAGCCCGGTGCGTCTCATACAGACACTAAAGGGTGCCACTGACCGCAAGCGTCGGTAATGGACGAGTTGGGAGTGAGAACGGGCTGTTGTGTGAATGTAAATGTGGAATTCCATCCCAGTTGTGGAGTCATGTGGAGGGAGTAAACAAATAAGTCATATGGGCGCACCAACCTCCTACAATAAGAAGATGATCCACACAGAAACTTGACTCCTGCTATGTGACTCATCCAGGAATATGGATTCCACTGGTGGGCGCAGTGCTCATGTGGCAGATGTTCATCATACCAATGAGGATTTTACATGAACAGTAGACTGTTGGTGGTCCTCATATTACACATAATTCAGTCACATTTTGCTGCATTCAGCCATGTCTCTGTTAGTTTAGCATCCTCTGTAAACAGTTAGCATTAGAGAAGCACAATTCAAACACACTTAACATGGACAGTAGCTTTTAGAAGGACTGAGGACAACGTCTTGCATCTGTAAGGCAGCAATAAATGATTTTTGGAAACTTAAGGTCAGCAGAACAAGCTGCTAAAAACCTAAAACAATTTACATTTCTGGATACAGAGCGACATTAGCATGCGTTTGGAGTGCTGTTTCTGTCTACCTGATGAACGATCATCCCGGGTCTTTTTGAATAAAAGATATAATGGGGAGTGAGGAATTTCTCTCGACAGAGTTAAGTACAACAGTACGTCTTAAAGTTCTCAAAGTGTCCTGGCTGGCGATGAATATGAAACACTACCAAACAGAGAGTTTCAGTTTAAGATGTTGTTCTTACTCATGAACGTTTGGGTGGTGGTGACCTTGTTGACATGCCACAGAGGTATGTAAATACAGCCAACACCTTCAGCTAATGGATGAGCAGGCCCGACCGCACATGTACACACACTTCTCAAAAATGTGTTTTCCCTCACCTGTTGCTCTGCTCTGGTATTGTACAGACAGACGGCTCCACCCCTCTCCTTTGTGTGGATGAATGGAAGGTGTTAGCATCTGTGGCTCACACTGTTACGTGTCAAAAAAAGGAACAAAACAATCGAGCTTTGAAATCACTTAATCCTCTCACCGTGCCTCTTCGACTGGCTTTACCTATTCCCAGCCTGTAATTAGGCCTCATTTTCTCCGTCATCCTCCCACGTTCCTGACATTTTGATCACACGTCACAACCCAAAGTCACCCTCCCTCTTCCCTCTATTCTCACATTTAGTCATACAAACATGTGTCTGTCTGTCTGACATAGTGAAACTCTAAATGCGTTCCCGTGCCCGTTGGCGTCATTTTATTTTTTGGCATCAAAACCACTATAGTTACCTTTGGCGCCCGGAAACCCCCGGTATTTCACTGCCCTGGGAATGAGAACGGGCTGAAACTCTATAGGGACGAGCACACACAGAAGTGATAGTGATGTTAGTTCTGTGTGTTCTATGTCTGTTAGTGGCTGAATGTGTTCTATGCATTAGCTCATATTAGTATTTCATCTCGTCTCACTCAGCTATCATTAAAACACACATAACTCCTTTATATATCAAATTCCAAACTTTTTATTTGTTATTTTTTGTCAAATATATTATATATATATATAATAAATCATCTGGTGAGGTAAATAACTCCACTTTAAGACACCCACTAATGCTGAAAGGATTTCACTTCACTTACTTCAGTATAATTTGAGAGTCAACATGAAGATCTATATAAAGATGTACAAAATTAATAAAATAGTATAAGATGTATATTTTGAATACATAACGGGTTCTCATCCCAACAGCTTTGTCAGACCCCTCGGCGTCACTTTTCGGGCACAGTTAACATATGCTTAAAGTGATAGTTAGTCATTGATTCGTGTACATAGACACAAATTTCACATTTTTCCCATGATAGTCAGCAAGAAATCAATTCATATGGAATCCACATAGTTGTGAACCAGGAAGTATAGAGAGAGGCGAATGTTGCGTAGGGAGGAGACTGGTGTTCGTGTCCCGTGTGAAACCAGAAGTCACAGTTGATTTATTTGTCACGTAACTTCCGTACTTAAGTTACGGCACTTCCGAAGTTATTTTAACCCAAACTGTGATCTTTTCCTAAAGCTACATAAGTACTTTTTGTCACCTAACGTCCATACTTAAGTTACTTACGGTGTTATTTTAACCCAAGACGTGATCTTTTCCTAGACCTAACTAAGTAGTTTTATTTTGAAAAGACTAGAGCGGAAATTGACGCTTGCATCACGTGTTGCTGGACATTCGTAGGAAAAAAATACCCATCCTCCTCCCCTCCCACCTGCCCTGTGTGTCTCTTTCACTCTTTATTATACGTCACCACATCACTTACTCTGAGCGTTTACAGTTGGGTGGGTTTACATTGCAGTTAATGTGTCACATACCGGTGTTAAAGGATGCCCTGTGAGGCGGTATTGAACGCCGACGGGCATGACAAAGTGTCGACATTTGACGCCCTGGGAATGAGAAAAAACAGGCTCTTAATGCTTAGATTATCGAACAAAATTATTTTTTCAAAGAGGTTAGAGGTTACACTGAGGTGCACACGCAGGGTCTGAAATTAGCAGCCGCCAAATGTAGGTAAATTGTTGGCAGTGGCGGATAAAATCATCAGGCCTTCCGCCACTTTGGCAGACTGGGAAAATGCTGGGGATGGGAAGAGAATCGGATCTCGTTGGTTCCTAGTTGTCAGATTCCTTGCCATCTCATGCCTCCGTAACTACAGATTCCTCTTATTGATGCTTTCCGACTGTTATGCATGCACAATGATGCATACGCACGTCGTATCATGTTTCGGTTTGTTTGGGACCGGAGCCATGGCGGAGAGAAAAGCACTATAAACAGAAACATCTCAAAAATAAAACTATCTGCACGATTAGTTTAGAGGTAAGTGAAAAAAATATGTGAGCTGATCCTTTCATATCTATATTCTAACAGTTTAGCCTGTCTGATCTCATGGTTCTACCAACTGAGGGTGGGACTTTGAAATGAACTGAGCTGAGTCTATGTCACCATCACATGTCAATCAAGCTCACTGACAACAAATCAAGGGGTGCGTCGGTGCAGGAGCCCCTCCCTCCCGCTGTCCTTAACTACCCAGGAGCTGTCAGTCACCCTGTTGTCATGGGACTCTCCTTTGCCTTGAACTGCTCAGCTACCTTTGTTGCCAGAGTCACACCAAGCATCATTAGAACTGTGTCAGTCCCTCCATAATGGACCCAGAGGAGCCACTGCACTGTGTGAAGTTCGCTGCTCTGCTTCTGTCCCAGTGGTGAAACACACACAAACACACACACACACACTGATGTTGTTGTTTTGGAGATGTTTGTGTTTTTGTAGCAGGGGTGAGACTTTCATTATGTTTCGCTGAGAAAACTCCCATTTCCCAAAATATTGTGTTCTCCAAACCCTAATATTCATTTGAAAACAGGTCACACATACAGTATAGTATATATTTCCATTTTTCAACAGATTTCCTAAAACAGCTGGACACTAGTTTTTATCAAATGTTACTCAAACAGGAGAACAGCAGCAGATTGATCCAGATTTGGTGCTCTAGTGAGTATTTGTGGCAGCAGGACGGTGTATGTGAGATTGAGTCAAATAGTGTATTCATGGTAATAAAGGAACACGTCACCCAGTACAGTGCAACAGTGTGGCCAGCCTGATCTCACAGAGATACGTGAAATGACCATGACCACTTAACAGCGCATTGCATGGCGGCGGCACGTAATGTGTTAAAATTATGTGTCTGCACCACGGAAACAACGCCAACGGAAAGTCAATTTGGATCCTTGCCCGGGTTCAACGAAAATATGTTTTAATCAAAGTCAGCGTAGGGAGGACAGATGGATCAAACATGGGACGTTCACCTATGAGACCGCTGTTCGTGTCCTGTGTGAAACCAAAACTCAACGTTGACTTATTTTAAATTACATAGGCTGTGTAAGTTAAGTTATAGAACAAACATATAGGCTACTTATTTGAACCCAAACCATAATTTTTTTTCTCCCCTAAACCTAACCAAGTAGTTTTGTTGCCTAAACTTAAATTGTCTCTGTGGTGGTGGCAGATCATTTTAAAGGGAACTTATCATGCTCATTTTCAGGTTCATACTTGTATTTTGTGTTTCTAATAGAACATGTTTACATGCTTTAATGTTCAAAAAACACGTTATTTTTCTCATACTGAATGTACCTGTATTCATGCTCTGTCTGAAACGCTCCGTTTTAGCACATTTCAACGGAATGGCAACGGAATTGCATTGCTAGGAAACAGCTTGGGTCCATGTTTTCTTCCTGTCAGCTGATGTTATTTACATACACTGCAACAGGAAATAAACTGGGACACATTTAGTATGTTTATGTTTAAAACTGTGAAATGGTCTAAATATTGTAGATTTGTGACATCACAAATGTACAGAAATGTACAGAAAAACATGTACAGCTTGTTTCAAACACAGTTTCTGAATACGGTCTGTGTGTATTTCTCAATGGATTGAGTGTTTTGATATTTTCACAGTATTTATATATCACTTAAAGCTGCTTTATAATAAAAAAAGACATGAAAATCTCACTTTTTACAATATGGGACCTTTAACACATGACGTGCCACCACCATATATGGCACAAAGGGATAAGATATATGAGGCTTTGGATACACACACAATATTGGTGTAAGCTAACTATTACTATGCTATTATTCCTTAAAAACTAGATTTTGACACAGGATCCCTCTAGACCAGGACCACACGATTAGGTACTAAAGTCTTAGTTGATATTGTACTTTAGTTAGAGTATAATTTGCAATCAAATGACATACAACCAGCTGATATGGACGTTGCTCACTTTGCTTGGATGGTGATCCAGCGTTGGACCCAGCGTTGGCAACAGTAATGCACTTTTGAAAAGAAACGTACGCTCACAGTGGTAGTTCAACTAATTCAACTATCAAGTACCTGCAAGTTGATTTTCACGTTGTTCTTTCCATGAATGGAAAACTGCCTGAAAAGTAGAAAATGGTCTGCAGTAATTTCCTCGTGCATGATTTCAGTGAAAAAAAAAGGGCTGCATTTAATGGTGATGGCTTTTGTGGAACCATTGTACTATCCATGTGACCATTTCATATCAGAGGGAATGGAGGAAAATCTGAAATGTAATGGTGGTGTATGTGTGATGGCATTATTTAAAGACTCTCTGTAAGCTGCTGGTTGGGCACCGGTGTTTTTGAAATTGAATGTGACCACTGCATTGCGGTTTTGGGCGGAAAAAATTGGATTGGATGCGTAAAGTGTCTGAAATACCATCACCATTCCAAAACTAATCTCCATCACCTCGGAGAGGAGCGAAGAGGATGATCTCACAGCATGCAGAAAGAAGGAATGCTATTCGAGTCGCGGCCCCGACTACTTAGCTTTCACTCTACTTCTCCCGGTCGCTTCTCCCCCTCATTTCCAAAAGTGGATTGACCTTCTTACTCCAGTCAGCACAGCAGAGTCACTCCCCATTCTTTCATCTGAGGCTCCAAACTCATCTCTTCAAAAAGTACCTCATGCTACCCTTTTCACACATAATCATATCCCTTCACCTACATCTCCCTCTTCCACTACTTCTAATGCGATCGTGACAAAAGAGAAAATCCCTCCCACCTCTTCTTTCCTTCTTACCACCTACTTTTTCCAATTCTGTTCTCATCACCTGTTTCTGAAATCATCAGTTGAGGGTGACAGTTTATTACTTTGAAAACCTTAGTCCTATTGAAACTTACGGATAGATAATAATTTTCTCCACTCAGATGTCTAAAAAGTAAAATGGAAGCCAAAGTTTCCTGAGTTTCAGACTGTAGAGGATATAGCTTTAAAGCAGAACATTTCATAAACTATAAAATAAACCTGGGGCGAGAAGTTGAGACATTTGGCTTTAAAGGGACTCTATGGAAGAATCCGAAATGTCTTGTTAACAGCGACACCTTTGGCCGTTAAGTCAACGAAAGTCAGCGTCCTGTTGCTCATGCTTGTGCTCACTCTACATAGACATGAACGAGCATCGCTCAAAACAGTGAGGCGACACACGTCAGCTAAAACCACAATATCACTCTATATTTCACCTGCTGGGCAGTAATGTTAGCTGACCAGACGAAGGTCTCTCCATGAATCAATGCTGATACTGTGTTTCCTGCCTCAGCCTCCCGACCGCGGTCAGAAGGAACAGGGGAGACACCGGAGTTTTGGTCGGAGACGATAACGTTTCTCTCTGCGGAGCCCCGTCACTTCACAAGACATGGGAAACCTCTGTTGGTCTGGAGGAGCTGCAGCAGTTATTTCTGCACAAACGTCCACTGAACATTCACTAGATATTCTCAGAGCTAAACTGACTCTTCTGCAGTGTGTAGTGTGCGCGCATGCACGTGAGAGGTGGAGCGAGAGAGCGGGTGAAGGCAAGCAGGCAGAGGAGCAGAGCACGAGTGATGGGAATTACGGCTCTTTTTAGTGAGCCAGATCATTTGGCTCAGCTCACCAAGACGAGTCGGCTCTTTCAGCTCCCAAACGGCTCTTCGTTTTACCACTTCTGCCTTTTATAATTCAGCCAAATTTAGCGCTGTTTTGACCTATGATTAGTATGTGTGCACATATATCACTTACATTATTCAATATAATTATACTAAACCTTATAATTTCCAGAATAGCATCATTTTACATGCTGCTTCATTTCCAACTGTCACTCATCTTGTCTGCTATTCGCGCATCACACTCTCTTTATCTCCTTGGAGTGCCCGTGGTGTGGAGAAGATCATCCTATCATTCTGCCTTGAATTAATACATTTTTTTTAAAAAAAAAACAGTTGGTTCCCATCGTTCACTTAAAAGAGCTGGCTCGTCCGCAACTGACACATCACTACAGAGCACAGCATCGACTCCGGTCCAGGAGACCAAAGCTACAGTCTCCCCTGTGTCTTCTGACCACACGAGCTTTACAAGATAGAACTTTGTGGTTTTAGTGCTTCCGTGTAGTTTGTGTTGCAGTCTGAGTCTGAACAGCGTAGCCACACGCGAGTGCGCACGGGACACCGACCCGCAATGATTTATACGTGTTAGGACTTACAAACAGTACCTTTAAACTGTATAGTATTAAATACACAAACAGTCTTCTGCTGAGGTTGGAGCAAAACTGATCCAATGATTGAAAGAGTTTGTAGCACTGAGTCGAGGTTGTAATGTTTCCATTATACGATTATACTGCAGTTATTTTGCTGATATGAGTAGGCGGGGGCAAGTGAGAGTTGCTGTCAGACCGTGACTGTATTTGTGCATACATCAAGCTTTTCATAGCATTGTACCATACCCATAATGCATCAGCAAGAATCTTCTAATGCAGCCTGTCTGCACTGGCTGTCAAAAAAGTTATGAAAACTCAAAATTTCAAGGTAACGCATTTTCAATTATTAATATTTGTGAATTTTGATTCCAAAACTTTCAGAAGTCTACAAGTTAAGTTAGTCTAAATTGTCACTGGATTGTCTGTGTGAATACAGATCATTGATGTCATTGGAAATTGTTAGTTGCCAATACAGGTCAGTAAAAGTCATACATGTACTTACAGTATATCCTCATCAAAGGCCTCACCTGTCTCAGTAGCGGTTTCAGGGTCATACTCTCACAGCTGTGTTTCAGAAAACTATTTTGGTGGTAGATCCAGGTTCACCTCCCAGTTTTCTCCCAGCTCACCTAAAGTATTTCTGCCTACAACAGTGATTTCTCTGTCTGAGATCATGGACCTCTTTTGTCAGTCTTATCAGCTCACGGTGGATTTTGTTATTTCCTAATGTTCGTTGGCGCATGACTACAGCTCAAAGGTTCTGATCATCTATCTAAGGGTTTTAGGGATATAGAAAAAAGAGAGAAATTAACAAAGCAACTCAATTCCATTTGCATTGTTTTAATGGCAGAGTGGAAGGGGTTTTGCATACATAAATATAAATGAATGAATTAGCTCTTTTGGCTCAAAGAGTGAAAGCGTCAGTGACAGGTTTGGTCCATTGTGGTGGGAGAGATAGAAAAAAGGAGGAGCGAGTCCAAAAACAATAGCTGGCTTTTTGTTCCTCACGCTCCAGCCGGATCATCGGCACTGATCCGTATGATTGGCTGATGATGAGGTGTCTCACGCCCGCACACACATACGCGACGAGCTGGGATGCAGCTCCTAATCACACAGGGTGACAGACGATTGGATATTACGGTGGAATAATGAGAGGACTCGAAGGGGGGGGGGATGAGGACGATTTGGATAAGAAATCAGGAGAGAGATGAGAGGGACGATGGGTATCGTGTAATGTAAAAAAAAAAAGACAGCATGGCGGGATCAACCTGTTAGTGTGCCTCTGGGCAGAGGGGCATTCTTGAGCCCCTTCCACCCCCCACCCTGTGCATCCACCCTGTCTAGTGGCAGAGTGGTAATGGGGATGATTGGTGGAAATTCCAGTGGGTTCATTCGGTTCCGGGCCGATTACTGTGGGTTGACTCAGGTGATGACAACCCCGTCTCACTCTCAACTCGTCAAGTACAGCAGCTTGGTCAGCGGCCCTTTGCGTCTGATACCAACGCGTGGAGGCACCCTTTAGCGTCCATGTGTGACGCAACAGGCTTTCAGCTAACTCCTATGTAAACCCATCCATGTCATTATTAGACAGTCAGAACAACTGACGTAGTATAAAGTGCACGATAGTCCGCCTAGGGTAGGGGTCAAACCATGGATGTATTAAGAGAACTGGATACAGCGTCGGAGGCGCCGTTCATTCCTATGAAAAGTTGCTCTGTGGCACATGAAGCAAAAAAAGCTTCTGAATATAAAATGACCCACATCTTCCACCGATCTTCCACATCCACTGGGCCAACAGAACAGGCGCAGTAGCGTTTCCTTTAACTCCGCCTCCCAGCCCTTGCTCCAGCCTCGGTCTGGGTCTCATTCACATGAACGGAGGAAGGAAAATAACGGCTAATTCGGCTATTAGTGCGTTTTACAACTTTTAGGACCTAATAATTTCAATAAGGGCTATTTTATTTTTGTACTGGGAAGTTGATTTACCTAAAAACATCAATTACTGATTTACAGATGTCTCTCTTCCAATGTAAGTCAATGGGAAAAAGTCATTTGAGCCCAATGGCATCACGTGACGGACCCAGAAATTGTAATTCCACCGTTTGGCCACTATGTAAGATTAGCTTCAAAGTTGGGCACACTTCCTGGGGGCTTGTGTCAAACAAACACAGGACTTTCAATATTTTGTCACATCAGTCGTTAGTCACGTGACTCATTAGTCTCTTTAGTAACGTAAGTTACGTAAGTCAGTAAAGTTAACGTCAAGTTGTGGAGACTGACACACCTGACACGTCCAGAACTGACCCTAGAGGGGTACGTAGAGCATCATAGTTTGAAGCGTAGGACCACTGACCAAGCATCAGTATTTGACGAGTTGAGAGAATGTGTTGGTGATGAAGCTTCAAACGTTCTGTGTCTTCACACAAACACAGTAAAGGGAGTAAATGAGCAGCCCCTACCTAAATGTACAGCTGTGGCTCAGAGGTAGAGCGGGTTGCCCACCAATCGGATGGCGTGTGGTTCGATCCCCGGCTCCTCCAGTCCACATGTCGAAGTGTCCTTGGGCAAGACACTTAACCCCAAATAGCTCCCAAAACTACTTGGTTAGGCCTAGGAAAAGATTGTGGTTAGGGTTATAATAAGTGTTTGATACAACTAGTAAGTCACAATCATGGCCACAATAGTTCCCCAAGTTAGCTACCTAGCTGTCAGTTAGCAAGCTCGCACTGACTGCTGCAGTTCCATTAAAATGAATTCATTTTTCCATGCAATTCCATGTCCATTTACGGGCTGGTGTTTAAGCCGGGCCTTTGAGCAGTGTTGCCAACATGCTGACTAAATTGTCAGGCTGCACCTCAAATAAAGAAATCATTAGCTAGATGTTCAGTCACGCTGTATGAAATAAATGCAGGCTTTACAGCCTTCCTTGAAAAGTGACAAAGAGTGATAAACAAGGTTTAGGAGACCATGTGACTTACTGCAACAACTCACGTGTTCACAGTGTGACTTCTAAGTCCAGTTACAAGATGAAGTTATATCTTTTCAGGAACTTTTAGTTCATTTTGAGTTGAATTGTTTGTGTTGGTCTAAATCAGGGGTCAGCAACCTTTACTAAAAAAAGAGCCATACTACGGAGTATTAGGGACACATTGAGGGAAAAACATCTGAGATTTCCAGAATAAAGTCAGAATATTACGGAAAAAAAGTCATAACTTTACAAGAATAATGCCATAACTTTAGGAGAAAAAAAGTTGTAATATTACGAGACCAAAGTCATAATTTTACGAGAAAAAAAGTCGTAATATTACGAGAGATAAAATGTGTAATATTACAAGAATAAAGTCATAACTTTACGAGCCAAAAAGTCGGAATATTACGAGACTAAAGTCATAACTTTACGAGAAAAAAAGAAAATAACACTTAAAATTACTACTTTATAATATTATGACATTATTCTCAAAATCTCAGATTTATTTTTTTCCTCAATGTGGCCCTAATACTCCGTCGTACCGTTGTACCATAGACAACAATGATAAATAAAAATGAAAATGTAAACAAAAAACAGTTATTCATGTCCATCTTTATAAATCCACAGGGAGCCACTGGAGAGGGACTGAAGAGCCGCAGGTTGTAGACCCCTGCTCTAAACTGACGACCAATCAGATGTTGTTGTTTATTTTTTTTTGTATTAGCACAATAGGAATTAGATATTCACACATGTCCTTCTATAAAATAAAGCTACTAGCTATTAGGTAATTAATGCAGGGCCCACCTCAACTGATACTGTGGTTTAATGGTACAAATTCCCAAACTCATTTGCAATTAGAATTAATTAAATTACGCACAACCGATTTCTACTGAGTAAATCTGGGGCTTTTGCGGTCCCGGCAGTTTCCTTTTCCTGGTTGATAATCCAGCGTTGACAGACAGAAAGAAAAGCAGAAATAAAGACATCCAGCAGGCGTAACAAACAAAGGACACAACAGAATGCTACAACAAGAGAAATAAAAGACTGCAAAGGACAAAGAAGAAGAGGGAACGGTGAGGGAGGGGACGCGGGTTCACGTCTTTATCTCATTGTGTGCATTCATTATGTATGAATACGTTTACATATACAGCTCAGCAGTGCCGGAGGCTGCATCTTCTCCAACGTGTGCTTGGAAGGGTACATGAAATGATATGGTCATCATATATGTAACTCGCTATAAATATCACCCATGGTGTTGTGTGGCCTATCTTAGCGAATGTAATCCTACAGAGTAATATGTCTAATATGTCAGAATCCCTAGAGCCTATGCAACAAGAATCATTTCCCCCTGACTGTGCTACATTAAAGCGAAAATAATCCGGGCTAAAACTGGGTTTCGCATACATTACGCTGAGTTGAGTTCAGTCTGCTTTATTAAGGACATAAACAACTCTTCCCCCGCTCAGGCTGCAGTCCACAGGACCCAAAGTTCATTTGATTTGTGATGTCACCCATGAGATGAAACGTGGAGAATAATTTGGAGGCACACTGGAGAGTTATGGCCACGCTTACACCAAGGATGTTGTGGGTTTTTTCAAAGCTCCCTCAAATAACCAGATGGCTCCAAATGTGGGTTTCGGTGGCTGTCTTCTGCTCTTCCTGTGAGAGTTTCATCCAAGCCAATAAGGGAAACAACACCAGACAAATAAGGGCTGACAGGTTAGAAGGGGAACAGATGATGGTGGTATTACAGGTTATACTCAAAATCTCTCTAATAACAAACTGTGTGACTCAGAATATGAATTGTGTTTATATGAATCTGGGCACTTTTCCACACCAAAATAGTAGTTTACCTCAAATTAGTTTGCATTTTGTATTAAAGATCTAACAGATTCTAGTCACAAAATGGGCCTGGATTAACAATAACATCTCTCTGGGCAATGCCAGAGCAACCACAAAAGTCTCATTGCAGTTTGAGGATTTATCCTGTGATGACACCTGCCAGAAACACTTAAAGGGAAACTATGGTTTATTATCATAACATGTTACTCACCAAAGTAATTGCCGATCTGGTGAATGGAGCAACATAGATAAAAAAAGATCTGATGGGGCAACAAACATGAGCAGTCAGAGGATATTAAACAGATTTTAGATTTAGTTAGATTAGCCGTCATCTTACTTAGGGGTAAAAGACAGCACTCCTGAAATGTAATAACTCCTCTTCACACAAGATAACCGTGAGAATGCACAACTACAGCATGTGTGGTAAGTCAAGTTGAACCAGAAGATTGGTCTATAAACTGTGACGGGTGTTTAAAATTGATCATCTGCCGTCGCTCCCTCTTGTGTTTCTTTGCCCACTGGACCTTTTTAGTGATTGTTACATTTGAAGAGCAATTACTTTGGAGATACATTGGCGTACAATGTTATAACCAACTGAAACAATGACTAGAGCTACCAGAATACAAGAAAAGCTATTGAATTGAAGCAGATTGAAGTTGGTTTGTTTGTTTGTTGGTTTGTTTGTTTGTTCGTTAGCAAGATTACTCCAAAAGTATGAGATGGATTTGAATGGAATTTTTTTGGAGGGGTGGCATGTGGCACAATGAGCAATCTATTAGCTTTTGGTAGCGATCCGGATCATGATCCGGATTCAGGAATATTTTTAAGGATTCCAATCAGCCTGAGCATTAAGACCACAGGGTATAACACATGCGCGGTGTGACTGATGACGTGTTGATGACGCGTGACCCCACCTCCTTCTGAGAGCAGAGAGATACGGGTGTGGATGTGTGCGCGGAAGCTTCTGGTCGTCCGCGGTGAGAAAGAAAACAGAGATGACAGGATGAGAGCCAACGTAGTGTAACGTTATACAGACATAACAAGGCTGCTGAATGAAAGAGGCATCCGCCAATACGTTACACGGAAACACACTGTGTTAATAACAAGCCGACCACCTCACTGTACCGCCAGCTGTGAACTGTGATCTGTTTTTTAAGTCACGCGTTGGCGGAGGTCTGCGCTCTCCGAGTTCCATTCTAGTTTTATAATAACACAGAACTAATAATTTATTCTAATGATGAAGAATGTCGACCTTGTTGTGTCTTCTTATTGACAGAAGAGAAACCAACAAGATAAGACGATAGATTTGTGCTCTTTTTATTTACTTATAGCCTAATAACATAGGACAATCTCTGTCCACACACTGTTAAATATGCACTTTCACGTCATGTAAACAAACCACGTACCATCAGCTGTGCGGTCGGGATCAGACTGGAGGCGTAACCACTTAATAGATGGGTGAGTAGTACTTGCTATCTTTCGACGTTTGTGTTTTTTTTAAACAGAAAACACACGTTTAATATTGTGATATTTACGCTACAATAACGGACTAATATAGCCAACAGCAAGTAGGAAACTTTCAGGTGATCTCCCTCCAGCCTGCTGCCTCCTTATTTAGGTTTCTGTAGTGAAACAAGGAGATATCGTACAGATATCAGATTGGTCAGATGCTGCAGACACCGCCACTTTCATGTGAACACTCTCACAGCCAGATTGAGAAACCCTGGGTTGATTTACCGAGTTGATGACCATCGTCGTAGGACCGCTTAGCGGGATCTCGTTTGTTAGGGTTAGTTAAGCCAGATAACCAGGAGATACCCTGGGTATGTTGAACTCGCTTCGTAGTACAGGCCTCAGGTCAGTAGTTCTGAGAGACAAATCAAGTCCAAATTGTCCCTGTAATTCTGTAAGACAACATAATATTGATATCTCTATCAATGTGGATATTAATAAACAGACTTATTCCATGATCCTGAACAATATAATCTGCCACCCCAATGATCTCTCCCAATGGCAATTCTGTATCTTAATAATGTATCTTATGCATGTTTTATCATATTTTCAGTGTGATTCAGTAGCAGCAATGGTAAGTGTACCTCTGTGTGGATACTGTGGGCAGATATGCATAAAAAAAACAGATTATACAACATCCTCGCTATGTGGTCTCCTGTAATGTTCCTAAAATGATTTGCACTTAGCATTTAGACCCACAGACTGGTTTCTGCATCCACCTGAGGTACTGCTATTAATTGTGCATCTGTTCCCTTTTCTGTTGCAGGGCAAAGCACATCTCACTGTAATCTCTTTCTTGCAGCAGTGCAATGTCAATTTGAGTTTATCCTAGTTTTTCTTTTAGTTTATTTGCACAGAGAAAAAAAAAAAAACATGACAAACAAAATAAGGATAAAAATACACCACACAGACGGAAGGGGAAGGAAAATAACAGACTGGCTCAGGTGGGATTGAAATACTCTAGGGGATAATGAAGACACTTCCAAATAAACAAACCGCACTACAAAACAAGAACAAACATTAAAATTAAGATGACAAATGTAGACACAAGACAAGCCGTTGTTTTAGAAGGAAAGGTTTCTGATTTCGAGCAGCACTCGCAAGTTCTCTAGTTAATGCAACAAACGCGTTTTGGTCATGGTGGGTTCTGGAAAAAGGTGTGAACCCAAAAAATGGCTCCAAAGAAACTGTGTGTGTGTGTGTGTGTAGTGGAACCTCCCCCACCTACTGATACACTGAATTTATCCGTCGAGGGTCTGAGAGGTCGGTGTCTGACAGTCTGCGGCCATGGCTGACTGAGCTCCACCATTGATCCTCTCTCTACTCCTGACCAGCCCTGGCACATTCTAATCTATGCTAGACACACACACACACACACACACACACACACACACACATTGGGATGGACAAGTAATTGATGTAAGTGTATTTTCTGCGTGTGTGTGTGAGACATAGAGCAGGGGAATGAGCCGTCTGTCTGGGCTGACAGACACAGCCCAGCACGATTACAAGACCTCCTCACCTCTAATGACTTGACTTTGACTTTTCCTCTCGTGGAATTGGATCAGACACCTGCCGATCATCCTGCAGCAACTCTACAGCCCACCGGCCCTCACGCACACAGTCTACCGTCGGCATGTTCGCATCCGTGCCCTGAGAAAAGAGCAAGCGAAGCAAAGCGCCACATGTTTTAAGGTCACACTACTACTTCATTCCTGCACATTTTCACTTTGTCTCACATGAGTTGAACACTGAAGATGTGTTTCTTGGCCGACTGTAAACGGCAGGTCGTAGTTCGCTCCTGTTCAACTTTGCCCTTGGAGTTTGAATGTTCAGCCAAGACATATACGCAGCATTTCTTGTACAATATTACAACCGGTTCTCATTCCCAGGCGTCAAATGCCGAGGCTTTGTCACGGCCGTCAGCGTTCGGTATACCGCCGCACAAGGCACCCTTTACAAGCGTACCATTAACTATAATGTAAAGCCATCCACATCAACAGTAAACACTCTGAGAAAGAGCACCAGAGGCCTGTACTAGGAAGCAGGATTTGGTGTTAGCGAGGTAACTTCAGGGTTAACCCTTCAGGGTTTTCCGTCCTATGAAGTTGGATCACTTCTTACCAGGGTAGATTGCCATGGTAACTTATGCTGAACACCTAACCTGCTCCGGAGCAGCTTATGTTCAACACACAGAGATCAACACACCTAGGTCGGGGCTACTTACAGTCAGAAACACCAGTGAAATACACATTCCAAACAATTTTCAAATAGGCGTATTAGATGCTTGCTTGGACCTAACCAATGTGATTATAAAGTAGAGCATGGATTTAATTAGCGGAGGTATTTTGTCGGTGGTAACGTTATTAATGTTACACGTTAGTATCAACTCTTACAGCAGAAAAGTACAGTATTACTCATGGGGGAAAATACACCCAAGTCGCAGCTTACTCACGGTCAGAAACAATGGTGAAATGCACTCTGGTCCGATTCTACTTTCAGTTGGCTATCTGCACGTGTTGACTCCAGGGTAGTGAAGAAGAGTGCGGTGTTAGCACCAGTAGGCTATATCCAGCATCCAGCTTCAAAAGTAAACTCCAAAGCCATGGTCTGTAAAGCTCTGAAGCCCCGCCAACGCTGCTTCACAGAGCGCTGATAACTTGTTTATTCAAAGTTGATTAATATTGAACGTGCCAAATTGCACCAAATTTGACAAAGCACTCCCTTGGGTCCCCAACAACACACCCGCCAAGTGTGAAGTAGATCAGATTAACAGTTCTCAAGATATGCAAAGGACACACACACACACACACACACACACACACACACACACATACACATACAGACAGACAGAGGATGTGTTCAGTCATGTAATGGAAAAACTGAAAACACCAAAATGCTTGTTTCCCAAATAGCGACGGTCTGCTGAGTGTTTTATGGTCTATTTCTGCATTAGCACATAATTGCATTGAAAGAATTTGCAGGAAAAACTCCACCCTTCTAGTTCCCTGGCCATCAGAAAGCACCACCCATAGAGCCAGGACTTTTGTTGGGGCCAAGGACTATGGCCCAACAACTAAATCACTCCCTATTCGCGAGTGCACCATATTTATTTTCCCTCATTTCATTTAACTGTCAGTGAGATATATAGTGCTAAAGAATTTCTATAATCAAATGAAAAATGTAATGTATCTGGAATGCACACGACTATGTGCTAAAAATCCCACGGATTCACGGATGTGAAAATTACAGTCATGCCATAAAGCGTTTATTATGTAGCAAATAGTGAATGAGTGAACGAGGCAGTGATTTCAGATACAACATAAATGCGGACTGAGTCCTGCAGTTTCTGTGCTTCTGGAAAAGCTCCTGGAAAAGATCCTGCTGTGTAACGGGGCTTTTAGAGTGTGTGAACATTGTTCCTACACAAGATGTGCTGATGCTCATACTTTGGTTTTGGATTGCTTGTCTTTATTTATTAAAGCTTCAGTAGGCAGTATATTTTTGGCATCATTGGGTAAAAAATTCCATAATAACCTTTCAGCATATTGTAATTCAAGTGTTCTGAGAGAAAACTAGACTTCTGCTCCTCCTCATGGCTCTGATTTCAGACTTTAGAAAATCTAGCCCCTGACGGGAGACTTTGACCAATCACAGGTAATTTCATTGAGAGAGAGCGTTCCTATTGGCTGTGCTCCGGTCATGTGACCAGCACTTGGCATTCCTTCAAACAGATTTTACAATGGCTGGCGCATCACAAACTGTCTCATTTTACAGCTAAACCGTGCACTACAAGATGATTCTGAAAACATTTGAGGAGTGATATAAGCATTAACGTAACAAAATATTGATTCATATTTGATCAGCGTGCCTAGTTTGACCGACAGCTGGCTCACATAGACAGCAACTGGACAGCGGACCTCAGATCAGCTTTGACTGCTTGTTTTCCTCCGGTCTGTGAAATCTTGCAGATGCCGTTAGGAGCACCGGAGGACACAGAGGACTCATGATTTTCTTCAGGTTACCTGTTTCATGCTCTACTGTCATGATATAGTGACCGTTATATAAAAATAACTTTTTTTAATCATTTTTGCTCCAATCTCACCTATTTCAGCTTTAAAGGGTGGGACCTAAATATGACACTGATATGAACTGACAGTGATGTTGCAAAGATGTGCGCGGACACAACAATGACAAAAGACCTTTTTTTTATTCTTTTAATTTACATTTTGGTATGTGTCTCTGGTATTCTGGTATGTGGAATCTTGATTGGATTGTCTCATTGTCCACAATGCTAATGCTGGTTCAGCCAACCTACTGCCGGTGCAAAGGTTATGACGTCTAACGTGACAATTAATGTCACATTTACTGCCAATGTTGTACCATAATCAAAATGTTGTGCTGTGGTTTGCATTAAAAACCTAAAATTAAGCTTAAGCACCCACAAAAGCATTGCTTAAAAACAAATCACTCCCTCACTAACCTAGATTCTCTCCATTTTCAGACAATGAAATACCAGACTAGAAACTAGAGCTATAGAATAAACAAAATGAAACACATGGAATGAGACTAAAGCAGGTTTAACAGTATATTATGCGTGTCTGCAAAAGAGTGTTTTAAGAAGTGATTTAGAAGATTACGGTGGTATCTCTTGCTGATCTTGGCATTAAACACTCAGATATTTTTTTTAATTCCCATTCAGATCTCGTTCCAGAGGATATCGATCATTTCATGAGCTGTAATCCAGTCCAACATTAACATCTGCCTCATGTTAATACTTGCATGTAGAATGAGAACATCCCTGGGCTCATTTCGATATGCACCAGTGTAAGAAGCTGGCGAAAAAACAGAGACATGCAAATCCCAGAACAAAGTGTTTTTTTCTTTTTTTTCTTTTAATAGATGCGTGTGAGGTTTAACAAGTAAGATCATTTCTCACGGTGACAGCTTTTGCAGACATTAGCCCAGTATAACCCAGTTTAAATATGAATTTCAATAGGCTCTCTGGGAGGTGCAACGTGACCCGGTTGTGTACACTCATACATATAGAGGAGGCGGGAGAGAGACACTGAGACACAGGGAGAGAGAGAGAGAGGGGATGTTAACCTTACAAGGCTCATGACTCAAATCACAACAGCTACTTATAGGCCCAAACTTTGTGTTTGATAGTAATGTATGCAGGCTGTGACAGGAAGAGTACAGACTAATCCGGCGGCTGATTTATGTGTTGAGCGATCTCGCAGCGCCGCTGTTTAAAGGGGCACTCCACCAATTTTACAGGTCAAAGTCAATTTGCTCATCACTCCTCGCCTGTAGCGGAGCCTCATATCTGAGAAATTAACCTGGATGATATCATAGTAATGTCATCTCAGATTGGTTTTGTAGACAACTAATTCATAACAGAGAGCCTGCATTACAAACTGGGGGCATGCAGTTTGAAAGATGTAGGAATTTACCAGGGAGGGTCTAAACTATACTGTTTGTTGCATTGTGGGAAATGTAGGATCCAAAGTTCAGATATTTAAAGTGGCAGTAGGCAGTATATTTTTGACATCATTGGGCAAAAATTCCATAATAACCTTTCAGCATATTGTAATTCAAGTGTTCTGAGAGATAACTAGACTTCTGCTCCTCCTCGTGGCTTTGTTTTCAGGCTTTAGGAAATCTAGCCCGTGACGGGAGACTTTGACCAATCACAGGTCATTTCAGAGAGAGAGAGTGTTCCTATTGGCTGTGCTCCGGTCATGTAACCAGAACTTGGCGTTCCTTCTACAGATTTTACAATGGCGGCCGTGTCACAAAATTTCTCATTTTACAGCTAAACCGTGCACTACAAGATGATTCTGACATCTGAGGAGAGAAATAGGCATTAACGTAACATAATATTGATTCATATTTGATCAGCGCTGCCTGGTTTGACCGTTTGGTCGGAGTTCTCTTCGAGAACGTTTTTTAATCATATTCACTCTAATCTTGCCTACTTCAGCTTTAAGTCTGGGCTGCTTCAATTTTCTGAAAGGCTCCGATTCAGGAAGTGAATTTCCCTTTCATTTGCTCTTTTGACATTTCAGAAAATCCTTATGTAAAGAGTTTTAAGCATGGAACCAAGCCAACCAGCTACCATAAAAGATTCTATTCGGAGCAACAACAAATTAAATGTAAAATGTAAAAAAATCAAAGCTACTGAGTACATAATTAATTTAAGAGTGAAGGATCTACTCATCCCATCAACCATTGCGAATGGCGACACATTCAGCAACTGCATGGCTTATTTCTCACCTCAAATGTTTTCAGAAACACATCACGCTGAACTATTTTCGAAATATAACAGAAAGTTTTCAAACGAGCCGCCGTGTCGGTCCGGTTTGAAATCCGGGAGCAGCACGTACGAGCGCGTACCCTCACTAGCGGTATACATTTCCATGGTGACAGCGAGCTCCACCAATCTTATCCACTTATAGGATTGTGGATAGTGTAGTACTTCTTCATGAAATTGTGAATAAAACATGTTTTTTTTATAGCAAAGTTGATATCATACGAACTTGTTGCTTCTACATCATCGTTTCTCAATCTCGCAGCTCGTGGTAATTCTACCTTGGATGGTTACGACATTCTGGCTAACAGTCAAAATCCTCGATTCAGAACAGGAATGGGATTTTCACGTCTGGAACCTCACTGTTGAGCTCTATTGTAGCCATTCTCTTTTTCAATTTGATTAAAGTGCAATACTAAATTGCTGCTCTGCCCTGTTAATGCGCTGGCATAGTCAAACTATATGCAGGTTCAGTGGCTGTGAAAGCACTGATGTCCTAGTACAAATGAACGTAGTCTATGTGAACTCTATTAGTCTGAAATTGGCTATGACATCAGCTTTGGGAGAACCAGTGTGCTACTTTTGACAGACAGACACAGGATGGATGTGAAAAGGATAAGTATTCAATATTCTATGTTTTGTTGTATCGCCAACAAATCTCCCAAAAAGACACAAACCTAGATAGATCTTCTTCCTCTGCCTCTGAGCTCCATTATTATCAACACTGTCACTGGGTGACATGTTCCTTTATCACCATGAACACACCACACTGTACTTTATTTTCACTCAATCCCACACACGCTGTCCTGCTGCCACAAATACACACTAGAGCACCAAATGTGTATTAATGCACTGCTAAAAATAGTCCCCATCAAATGCACTATTTCCATCCTGTTTGAGTTACGTTTGCCAAAAACTCCAGCGCCCAGCTGTTCAAGGAAACCTTTCTTTAAAATGAAACTACTATACGGACAGCGTAGGCAAGAAAGAAAATAGAAAGTATTGAAAGATGGACTAACGCATTGTTAGTTTTGATCTTTTCATGTTGACTGTATGGAAAATAATGCCAACCTTATCCTTTAATTAACAATTAATTTATGATTTACTAGTTTATGATCATAACAACCTGGCAATCTTCAATGTTTTGCTTTACAATCAGATTAACTCCAAAAAGATGTGAGCTACATTTGGAAGAAACTTTATTTTTTTTAAATCTCTCCATTACTTACAACCTTTGTTTCAAGATCATTTGATTTCTGAATGTAGCTAAAGCTGTAAAAACTCTAACTCTGTACAATACCAGTAAAAACACGAAATCTTTTACAAACACTACATTGATTTTTTAACGGGTTTGCAATCGAGATGCCACTGTAGTTAAAGCAGCATGTCTACTACTGGCTCCCACCTGGATTAGCCAATATTCAGAAGAGTGTGTGATGATGGTGAATACAATGGGTTCTGCTAGTGAATGAAGATGTGACTGTGACTTTGTCTTTCTCTACCCACGGTGACAAAAGCATCTGAGGATCCTATCACTGGTTTTCTAGACTTTTCATGTGCTTTTTAATCTCCCATTGTTCAGTCCTAAAGTTGTTGTTTTTTTTCTATCCACTTATGATGTGCACATCAGCAATGTTTGGGACACTTGGACTCTGGAGTGTTTACTCTTTCAGTGCAGTTTGTTTGGCCCGTGGAGACAATGACATTTGAATCTGAGTGGCTTCAAATAACTGAAATAAGTGGAAAAAAAAGTCTCCTGTGAGGAAGATGTGTTATGGTTTGTTAGAAGTGACGGCGTAAATAGAGGGCAAACGTTCATGTGAGGTTTCCCACTGTGGCCCTCAAATGAATTTCCTTGACTTCTCCATAACTTTCCATAACTAAGTACAAGTGCTTGGTGGGTGAGGTAAGCATGCATTCTGTGCTCTACAAAAACAGTCCTTTGTAAATCTCCTTTCTATTCCCCCCCGACTTCCCCCTGAGAGTTTCTGAAAAACTGCTGATTTTCTCTGTCTTGATTTACACCTCTCATTATTCCATGTTTCAGAAATTCCATGAGCAACGGGAAACCTGGCGAGTGAGCGCAGCGAAAAAGCAGAGGAGAGAGGAGGAGTAGGAGGAGGAAGAAAACAAAGCCAGGCCTGTGCAGCTAGCAGTGATAGCATCACCGCCCCAGTCAAAGACCCGGTCTGTCTCCCTTCGACTCTCAGAAGCCCAGCCAGCGAGAGAGAGAGATAGAGAGAGAGTGACAGAGCAGAGAGAGAGAGACAGAGAGAGAGAGAAAGATGGGCGAAACAAAACACAGAGCGCAGAGAGACGAGACAGAGTGAGTCCAGATTCTGTGCTCTCTGACACGGTGGTGATGACATGTAGACCTCATCAATTATCATTTTATTTCAATGTGATCTCAGCTGTTTGGCTCCCAAGTTGAAGAGCAGTCTTCGTCTCTGCTGTGGAGAATACAGCAGCTGCTTAGCTTAGGCTGTACGCTAATGTTGGAAGCCAATGCTGGAATAAGTATTAGTAGTAATAGCACAATGTAATCCTTTACAAAGTCCTGCATTCAAAATCTGACTTTAGTAAAAGTTCAAAAGTATTATCAGCAACATAAACCTGCAGTCATTGATTTTCGGCCAGAAAAAACACATATTATTAGAATACCAACTGTTATGGCTAACATAGAGTTGCCTGAACATTATTCATTTAGAGTCGTGTTTCTAGCCACCTGACAAATGTAAGTCCAATATTTTCTCTCTCAGGTTTTAGGAGCATTCTTTGAACATTATGAAAGACTTGGATATCAACAGGTTTTTTGGAAATGCGCAAATATCGCCATGCCGACCTTTTAAATAAGGTGGTTGAAGGAATGAAAGAGGGAGGCTTTTTTTACATGGTCGAACAAGTCCGCCACCGGTTACGTTAGTATGGTCGGAGTATGCACGGCTGCATGTAAACGGGAATAGTGGAATATTCATTTTCATTAGCCATGTAAACAGCTTAGTAGGAAGATTGTCTTTTTCAGAATAAGGGCAAAAAATTTTATATTTTGTGCATATAAGTGTAATCATTGAAGCAGAACAAGCCGTAATCACAACACATCACCTTACAAAGTTGACATGTTAGCAAACAGTTTTGTATGTTTCACATTAGAATTGAATGTAAATCCAACATTCGCTCTCCTTTTAGCTCTGTTTTGGTCTCCACCAACTCCTGAGGGGAATATCTGGCTCTTAAGCTGCTAAATGCTCCACTATTTTCACCAGCTAATCACCAACTTTGATGTTTGGTACTGAGCAGGTAGTGTACGGTGGGTTTATCAGAGTTTTTTTTTCACTGAAAACAGCTGCCTGCTGGAGTTTGTGGGACATGAAACCAAAACAGTGGTTCTACAGATGCAAATTCTCTGTGGGTTTGTCACCACGACTAACTCCACACACACATTACACATCGTCATTTGATTGTTAAAATAAAAAAATATATATTGATCAGTGCGATCCACCGCTGCTTTAAAGCATGCCATTCACTACTGAAACAGTATACTACTATTGATTCAGTGTATTTTGGTTCTTTTTCTTGGTGATGGGCGTACGGGTTAAAATGGGGTGGGTGGTTAAAAAAAACAAAAAAAAAGCGTGTAAGGCCTGGCACACTGATATGTCCACTCCGAGCTGCCAAGAAAATTCTTGCGAGAATTTCCTCTTCTCCTGCAGACAAACCAGTCCTTTCTGAAGCAGGAATTAGCCATCAGTATCTTAATTGTTTTGCCTCAGCGTGAGTCACTGTGCTGCCGAACAAATGGAGCTCCATTTGACTATCTCTGCTCTGTCATCTTTGACGCCGGCAGACAAAGAAATCTGTTTATCCCCCGTCAAAATGTGTGCTCTCTGCAAAACCAATTAAATGCCCATTTACTCAATTGCTCCAACAATGTACACCCACTACATAATGCATGCACACACACACTGGACAATTTGCTTAAATACTCCATAGCAGAGGGTGGCCATTTCCTGTCTACAGTCACATTGGGCAAGCATTTAATAATCTGTATTTACAAGGGGAATCCCATACTATACCACACCATCTGCTTCCATGCTCTCTCTGGGCCTCGGTTCAGCCACTTACTGCAACTTCAACCAGGCTTGGTAGGAATTTCTCTCAAATTGGAATTAAATATTTAGCCTCACATACAGTAGGCTAGGAGAAAATACCAAATCATTTACCAATCGGTTTTGTAAAACAGGATATAATCTGAGAACGTTAGCTATTCGGCTCTCACATGTCCCTCAAATTCCTGCAACCAGGCCTTGAAAACCCTGCCTTTGTCCACCTGACAACGTTATTGGCACATTTTTTTCCCAACGAGACACTGCCTGATCCCTTTTGGCCACAGTGTTAGCCCTGATATACGGTCTGTATTCTTACCTGGCTCCACAGGGCTCAGAGGGACAATAAGGAGAAGAATAATCCTCGTAATTAACTTTAAGCTGAGAGGAACTCCAGTAAAGAGGTCTCCATGTCTCCGGGCTCTGTCATTCCATCAAACAGTCTCTCAGTCAGGGTCTCACGCATTATGTGTGGTCACAGATATCGAGGTTTTACTGCGAGCTAGCAGAAACCCCGTCCTGATGTACTGTATGTGTGCGTATGTATGGCGTTTAGTTTCTGTAGGTGTTGATTTTTCAACTGGAATTTCTTTTCCCACCTCATCTAAAAAGATACTCTTCTTCTCTACTTTTCTTAAATTTTTGGCGAGGAAAAACTGGCATGGCTATTTTCAAAGGAGTCCCTTGACCTCTGACCTCCAGATATGTGAATGTAAATGGGTTCTATGGGTACCCACGAGTCTCCCCTTTACAGACATGCCCACTTTATGATAATCACATGCAGTTTTGGGGCAAGTCATAGTCAAGTCAGCACACTGACACACTGACAGCTGTTATTGCCTGTTGGGCTGCAGTTTGCCATGTTATGATTTGAGCATATTATTTTATGCTAAATGCAGTACCTGTGAGGGTTTCTGGACAATATTTGTCATAGTTTTGTGTTGTTAATTGATTTCCAAAAATAAATATATACATACATTTGCATAAAGCAGCATATTCGCCCACTTCCATGTTGATAAGAGTACTCTCAAGATGTAAGATGTATGATTAATTTGCGATTAATCGCGATTAAATAGCCCTAATATATATATATATATATATATATATGAACAAAGCCAAACATATATATATAAATTAAAATTATTTAATTAATTAAAATGTATTAGTGTCAATGCTGTCTTCACAATTTGTTTCAGCTGAGAAAATAACTATAACCATAATACTTCCTGCTTTGGCACTGAATGTTAGTACTGATCTTTTGAGTTTTGTTCAACCGAAGCATATCAGTTTATGCCGGTTTTCACCTGGATTTCCTTACACACACAAAAAGGCAGTTCATAGTAAAACAGGTTCTTGAGAGACAGACTGTAACCGGGTAACAGTCGACTCATGATGATGTCATGTGTACGAGGAACTAGTTTCCGGTAGGGGATTAACCTGATTTCCCAGCTTGATTTCTCTTAAAAAGCAGATTTCTTGGCACATGTATACGAGTAATGGGGTTTCTATTTGTCTTTTTACATGTACACACAATGTGCATGATAAAGACTTCAGACAGGGACAGTCTCTGTGTGATGAGACGTAGAACACATCGTGATATATTCTCATATTAAAGATAAGTCATTTCAAATTCAGACTAAAACTGAATCCGACAATAAGTAGCCTCTAGAAGTCTAAATAAGAGAGACTTCTAGACACAAAAATTAAAAAAAACAGGAAGCAAAAAGTTTGTCATGGAGTGGACTAGCAGAGTCTGAAGCTTGCAGAGGTAACAGCCTTTATGAACCGGCAGGAATCTAAATCTCTATTGTTCCATATCACAAAGCAATAAAGACAATCAGAAAATGCCACTTATTTATATGAAAACGGCGCAGATTACTGAAACTCACAGGAAATGAATAGACAACTTTCTCCAGGTTGTGTTGGTGCGACGCCGACTTAAACAAACAAAGAATAAAGGAAGCCAATAATGCCTATGCGCAGCCATCAGTATAGATGTTAATTGCTCGGAGATGATATGCATGCATCTGACGAGGTAAGGGTGTGTGGGTGTATGTAAATGTGTGCAGGCAGATGAACCTCGGAGAGGATTTATTGTTTGCACAGTATGACCATATGCTTTCCCACATTTAATGGGTTTTTCTGTGTAGCTGCAGCGGCGTATTTATACATCTCTACTAATAATAAGCACCTTCTGTGTCCTAGAGACACACCCACAGAGAGATAGGCACACACATGAACACCTAAATATACTGCATGTGTGTGTGTGCTGATGCCGTGGTATGTGAGTCTTACTGTCTTGAGTATGTGCTCCATCTGTGTACATTACCTATGTGTGTGTGTGTGTGTGTGTGTATGTGCGGTTGAAGTGTAAAGTGGGGGTTTATATGAGTGGTTCTGTGCCGTAGGAGTAAGTTGATGCTGGCGGACAGATAAGGGTCTCTTTAGACAAAGACCCCCTTTGTGTGCCAGGACCGCTCTCAGCCGCTGCAAGACGATCTGCCGCAGCCCCCCGGAGCATGAAAAGCCTGCCGTGTCCCAAACCGAGCGAAACAAAGTGGCTCCAGACCCTCTAACAAGAGCCAGGAGCCACTTCCGTACACTGGGGTTGGGAGGAAGGGACAGGACGGGTGGAAAGACTTTGGTTCCTCCTACAGTGGCAGGGGCAAAGGACAAAGAAAGGTTGGGGCTTTGTGGTTGGCCGGTCAGCCGGTTGGTCACGTTGGCGCAGACTGAAATATCTCAATAATTATTGGATGGCTTGCCATGAAATCTGGCAAAGATATGGTGCTAATAGCAGGCTTTATGAGAGGGAGCTAAGGAGCCAATAAGATCACACCCTGCTTTCTCTTTTCGTTTTTTAAGCATGAATTTACTGACTGATATAAAACACTGTTCTGTAGGGCAGAAAAACAAAACATACAAAAAAATAATAATCTGATTTCGGTTTTGCTATGCTGTTTTGGTGGACTTGATTTAATTTTTTTAAAATAGTGATGGGTGAATTCACAAAGAATGGATTGTGGCGGCTGATAGCACCACCATGCCTATCACTTTTAACTGCTATCTGCCCCGTCTCAAGGTCCCATTCACAAGAGATATTGTGCTAATGATTTTACAGTGCAAACACGCCCATACAGTTTTGCAGCTGAGTGCAATTTGCCCTTTATGCGTCAGATTGCAATTATCCATGTGGCAAAGTATAAATGTTGCCTTCATGGCGTGAATCACCCGTTTCGACTGTTAACAGGCCATTAAACAGGCGTTATCGGTCGCTATAATCACCATAGCTGTGGGTCATTAGGGGCCTACTACGCACACTACGTTCTAAAAGTTAAAGCGAAACTTAAAAGCAACACGTTGTAAAACTGAATGAAACATTAAGTTTTTTTACACAGTGTCCCGGTCTGTCGGTATAAATGCGCTTCAGTTCCCACCAACTCTCTGAAGACGCTAACAATTTGTGCGGCTATCAGCGCTCATCTCTGTGAATTGGACTGGTTTTTTTTTGCAATGAGGCTCATTTGCATAGAAAGAGGCTGATTTTGGCAGCGCAGTTAGGTTGCATTTCACCCTTTGGCGGTGCTTTGAGAATTACACAGATTCTTTTTGTCTTATTCGTGCAGGTTTAGCAGCCACAAAAGCCACGTAGTCCTATTGTGAATTCCCCCCAGAGGGTAAAGATTTCTCAAAGTGCTTAATTTTATGATTTAGTTTGACATAAATGAGTCCGCTATATAAATAGCTGAATATATTTGATGTAGACCTGTGTCCTGTTTTCAAATCTGCTGTTGTTCTTCATACTGTAGTCAAACCGTCCACACTGAGGACAGTGTTTGAGGTTTCTAGTTCTACAGAGTGATATCTTGTTTAGTGATGAATTCAGACCCGTGGCGTGTGCTCTCCTTGGTACTGAAGTGATGTTGATGTTGTGGATTACTGCCTTGCATGACCTCTAGTTTCTCACTGGTTAACTAGTAGTAAAGGTCAGTGACACCAGTAGGGCTCGGTGTGGTGATCCTGTTTATGAATATTCTGCTGAGATCTGAGGATAGACCAGAGGAATCTGGAGCGGATTTAGAGTGGGCGAGTACAATTAAAAAGCTCTAAGTCAAGTACAGCCTACATAATAAATTTGAACTTACTTACTTTTCCATCTAGCTGGTGTGGGCTGATATGTTGCCATTGTTTTGTTACAGGTCAGTTTATACAAAAAATGTAAATGAAGTTATGAAACCTTATAAATAACTACTTAGAAAATATGTCTCTTTACAAGTAGTGTATATATGAATTAATTGTTTTTCGTTTATATTTATACTTTTATTTAATTTTGAAAGGCTAATGAAAATCAAAAATTGGCCTGGGGAGGTTAGAGGGGGGTTAATGTGTAATCCTGTGTCCTCTAGGTCAAATTATAAAATACACTGCCTGTTAATTACAGCTTTGAAGTTGAAAGCAAAGGAAAAGAAAAGTCCCTGGTTACCATCAGTCACTGAACTGGAACAAATCGCCCACAGGGCGAGCTATTGCTGGATGTCCTACCAGAGAAACAGGCCGTCTTGATTGTCTACGTGTGTTTGATGTGTGTGTTTGCGAGAAGGGTGGGATGTAAAGAAAAGGCAGGAAAGGTGCAAAGATGCAAATCTCTTTATGCAAACGCCCAGCTCTGTCCCTATCTTGAGTTCCCAATCTCACTGTTAAAAAGAACAGTGAGATTGGGAACTCAAGATAATGACACAGCCAGTAAACTCAAAAGAAAAGAAAAGTGTTCCACACATACCAAACTATTACAAATATTTAACATTTTACAGTTAGAGAAAATCGAGGGATTTTTAACAAGAGATACATGAACAGAGGGACACAGGATTAGACCTCACTTTGTCTTTAAAGTCAATAACCGTGTAACATCAAGAGGATGACCTCTGAGTGCTCCTTAGCAGCAGTGTGCTCGTATATTTTATCACATTTTATGTTATTACAAACAGTGTTTTACTATAGCATTATTCATTATCTGTTTATACACCAGCCTCCACTTATGGATGCTCACAGAAGGAGTTTAGTTGACAAATACATTAAAGGTCCCATATTGTAAAAAGTGTCATTTTCATGGCAGGTTTAAGTTCTATATAAATACTGTGAAAGTATCGAAGCACTTAATCCACAGAGAAATACACACACCCTGTATTCAGAAACTGAGCTTTTGAAACAAGCCGTCAGGATTTCTGTCCATTTGTGATGTCACAAATCTACAATATTTAGATCATTTCACAGTTTTAAATATAAACATTCTAAATGTGTCCCAGTTTATTTCCTGTTGCAGTGTATGTGAATGACATCAGCTGACAGGATGTAAACATGGACCCAAGCTGTTTCCTAGCAACGCAATTCTGTTACAATTCCATTGAAATGTACTAAAACGGAGCGTTTCAGACAGAGGGTAAATACAGGTATATTCAAGCAGACAGCATGATATGGGACCTTTAATAAAAACTTATATCTGCTTACACATATATTACAGTGTGTTAATAGATGTTTATATACTAATTATAAATGCTAAATATGGGGACTTAAAGGTACAGTGTGTAGGATTTGGCGGCATCTAGTGTTCCCATCCGCTCACTCCTCCCTATGTAAGATGCGGTAACGTGAGCCGCCGAGTGCAAAACCGCGGTAACACCGTTCACCTCGCTCAGAGGCCATCCTTGCCATATTAACACTCAGGGTTAATTTAGTTAACGAAAAGTATGACCAAATATGTTCGTCAACGACCTTTTTTTTCCATGACTAAGGCAAGATGATGACGAGTTGTCCTTAGTCCTAACAATTGTGCTGCTATAATTTATAAAGTTGTCGGTTTGCGGGTCGGGTTCAGGTTCGGGTAGTTGAGTAACGCATATTTTTACAAGTTGGGCAGGCGGAGTGGACCTGTGTTTTTCATCAGATCAAGTTTGACTAAATCGACTAAAAAAAATAGCTGACAAAATTAAAACAGAACGACTTTTCGGCGACTAAAACGTTTTGAATTGTCTTCGACTAAAACAATAATAGCTGTCAAATGAATGATAAAGACCGCCTATGTGACTCCACCTAATGAGACACTTGGGCCCTGCTGTGTGCCCTCCAAACAGCTGGTGTGGCCGAGCAGACATGGAACATAGACATGACTCTACACACTATCGCATGCCATGTTTCACACCATAGTGTGCGTCATGACAAATTGGAACACAACACATGTAATCTGTTCTTTCTCTTATTGGTCATTGGAGCAAACTACCAAACCCGCACTAAAAAAAGGGACTTCCCCCACATAGCACATAGTCAAGGCTGGCCTGAGTACAAGACTAAATTTCACATTTTTTGGAAGTCTTAAATAGAATACCATCACAGCTATAAGAGCCCAGAATAATCATTTGGGACATTATACTCTCAGAGCCTCAGGCATGTTTTATTTTTATCTGACTTTCCTAAAAGGATTCAATCTGGACCACTGGATGGCAATCTGGACTTTGGGGTCTCTGCTTCTTCTTTTTTTGCACAAGATTTTGTCGCAAAGCCTGAAAATACATTAGAGCAAGTTAAGCGTACTGGCTTATAGTATAGCCACCTGTTTTCAATGGAATTGTCATCAGGCTCATACAGTAAAAGCCCTTATTGAAGCCTGCAAATGTGGTGATGCATTAAGTCTCGCATAAACACTCTCACGTGCACATAAAAAGACTCACACACACACACACATGGTCCCCTCACAGATATGGCGATGCACTTGAATGAAAGCATACACAGGGAATAAGATGCACATGTGGACCCACACATGTGGTGATGCACTCAGACACAAAAGAAATACGCGTGTATGAATACACATGCACGTATGAGTGCTCTTGCAGCTATGCTGAAACAAATAAATAGTGTCCATGCTTTGGGTCAAGGTCTGGTTCAAAGTCTCTAGTGTGCGTGTGTGCGTGTGTGCATGTGTGTGTGTGTGTGTGTGTGTGTTTGTGCGCGCGCAGTAAATGGAGCATGGTGGCTGTGGAAAGCTATAGTGCTTAGGGGTGTTCTGCTCCCGCCTACTGCCATGATCTCTCTTTGAACTTTGCCATCAAGCAGCCTTTCAGTAATACACAACAGTGTGACTTTGTTTGAGAGAGAGAGAGAGAGAGAGTCGGAGAAAGACAAAGACAAATTGAGACAAAGACAGAAAAAAAGAGAGGTATGGGAGGGAGGAGGAGAGAGGAAGGAAAGAAATTATCTTGTAAGTTTTCAAAGGCACTGACTTATGTTACCGTGTGTGTGTGTGTGTGTGTGTGTGTGTGTGTTTTATTGCATTCTGGCATCGTGTGTGTACGTGATTGCATGGGAATGTGTGGGCTGTCAACCAATAAAGGTTATTAAGGTGAATGTGGTGAATATAAATTCAAATCAACAATGATTTCTCTGCTTTCAGGGGCAGACACAGGTAACAGTATCATTTTTAGAAAGGACTCCATAGACTGTATATATAAGAAGTGGACGTATGTGACCGTGACGTCACCCATTGGTTTGTAGACTGCCGTTTTGAAGCCTCAAGTTTGGCATTTTTTAAATGCTGCCATCTTGTTTTTTTTGGCTTAAGTTTTTTGCAACCAGAAGTGACATGAGAGGGTGGAACTAAGTACAATCGAATGCTGAATACGTCATTTATAGGAAACCAAAATGTTACAATTAAGGCAGATTAGCACCCAGGTGTCAGTAGCCAACAATACTATTTGCACCCGGGGCGGAATAGGCACGCACATTAGATACTGTTTGTGTTTATGTACTATATTTTTCCTTCGCCTAACCAAGTAGTTTTGTTGTCTAAACCTAACCAAACTGCGACTGAAAACTGAAAAGAAAGGATAAAATAATAAGTAAAGTAAATGAAAAATAAGCTTCTCACATTACTCAATCCCTGGTCTCCAGGTTGTAAGTCTTGAGTTTGACCCATTCATCTACCACAACCTATTCCTTGCATGTACTGCTGCTCTTTATATTACTACTATTACCGGGTGCAAATAGCCGAATAGCTGCAATGTGACTAAAACTGATAACACACAGTGAAAGGGTTAAAGTTGTAAGACGAGAACACGGACAACTCCCAGACCGGACAACGCGACCCTGTCAATCACAAGGTAGCCCCGCCCTAAAGCATCCCCTGCTTTGTGGTCTATTTGGCTCTAAATGGGACCATAATTTACTAAATGAACATCATGCTGTATTGAAGAAGATTTGAAACGAGCGATTGAGACCATAAACTCATGTTTACAATGTTT